>CM042846.1:12536796-12636000 GCA_023653725.1 Bungarus multicinctus
GGTTCAGCCACACATAAGCGTTTGACTTTTTCTGATTTAAACAGTGATAGATCACAGCTCTTCTAGCTACAGTATGTAGAACTTCCCTTGATACCAAGGATACCAATTTAACCAAGCTTATACCAATAAAATTGAGGGACTTTAATTCAATATCCTAATTACTGTAACAGGGCAAACTGATCGTATTGGTTTATTATCTCATACATGCACTGTTCCTGCTACAGTCTCAAGTGTGATTCTTAAAAAAATTATATTAACATCTAAGTATATTAATAGCAAAATTTTCCACAATGTTCATTATAAAAATATGCAGCACACTGTAGTATGGTACCTGTTGAAGCCATCCTCTGTGGTAGATGATTTCAAACTCAAGAAGGACTTTAGCCACTCTGTTATAGTTGCGAATTATAGGCTTTGCTTCTTCTGTCTGCAGAACCGTGGAATGTTTTTGGAATAGATTCATGGGTTCCTGGATTCGGTGAAACAACTGTCGTGCCCACAAGATCTTACCGGCCATGGGAGGAAGATTACGAGCCAGAGGAGGATCATTCTTGTGTTTTGAGTACAGCTTGGAGACCATCTCAATGTCACGATCATAGTTTTGCAGGATGATCTGATATTTATTAGCAATGCCAAGATTAGGGATTCCAAGCCTATGAAAAAAAAATCATAATCAAGAAAGTTCAGTACATTGTTTATTTTTCAATTAATTATTCTGAAGAAGACACCAAAGATTAGTTTAACTTTCTGAAGCAATATATTGACTCATTCATCAATCCCATAGTACTGATCACGGAATCACCTAACCATAATACATTGATATGTCAAATAGGAATAGACAAATTTACATTACCGTGTAACTATGAAAAAAGTTTATTTATTTATTTGCATGATAAAATGAAATATGTATCGTTTTGTCCCATAAATTTTAGTAGAAGTGTGCAAAATATTTCAAACTCAAAATACTTTCAAGCTCTAAAAATCATTTGAGTACAAAATGTTTCTGAATTTTTCAGGATTCTCTAACCATTTCAAAATATTGTATGTATTGTATTGCATTGCCCTACATTGTGTTTTCATTTTTGTAATGTATATCTCACTGAATTCCAAAAAGGTTTTGAACAGCTTGCAATCATATAAAAATACAACAAAAAGAACTTAGAAAAATAACCAAACTGCAAAAGTCAACAAAGATCCATTTCCTAACCATTTATATTACAAGAAAAATGGTCCTAACAGCAGTAGTGTAATCGCCTGTTTTACACTTGAAAGAGTGCTTCTTGGTTCAAATATCACCAGTAACATTGGAACATCCCTTTCAAACTTTAAAATATGAGTTTTAGATTCCAATGTTTTGAATTCCAAATGTTTTTTAACATTAATTTTATATGTAAAACCACATTTTGTTTGTGGAAGTGTTCAGATTTTTTTAAGGAAAGGTGGTGTTATTTTTGTCTGCTGTTATCTGAATAAGCCATATATTTTATTTCAAAGAACCTACGGGAAGCATGGCAGCTAGCTAAATTTACCAAGATTCGCAAGGTAAAAGATTTTTTAACACACATGCATCACAGTGTGATCTCAGGAATGGATGGACATTTGATATCTTATGCCGGGTATATATGAAAGTTGACTGTTTTTAGATTGTATGATTTGATTCTGTTATTAACACTTTGTTTTAGTTTGATTAATTTCCCAAATTATATTAACATATACATGATGCTGAATTTCTAAACTAGGCAAATTTTCCTCTTGCAGACAATTTGGGCAGTATTTTGCTTGATATATAACAGATAATAATCCTATATAATTAGAAAATAAATTACTTTCTCTACTCTCCTCTAAGTCCATAATCATGATTTTGTTATCTATTTTTTAAAGTCTTTGTTCTAAAAAAAAAAAGTTGACTATTATGTTGCTATATAGTCCAGATGTAATGATTAGGTCAACAAATGGATTAATTTCATGTAAGTATTTATTCTTATCATATGGATTTTTTTTTCTTAATTCTTCTTTTACTCATTATTATATGGAGATTGAATCACTAACTTATGTTTGATTTTTTGACTGTGCCATCATTATTAAATGTAGTCTTTTTCCTTTATACTGTATGTTATTAATTTAACAATATTTTTTTAACTGACAGAACCCCCAGATTCACAGATGCTAGATTCATATGTCTCATTTTAAGAAATTGAGATAATTGGATTTTATTCATCCTGCTGCTAGGTTTTTTTTCAGTAATTAAAAAAATCATTTCTATATGTTATAGAGATATGTGCTTTATAGACTAAAAGGAAAATTTTCCAAGTGTAATTCAAAATCAACAGAGGCTATCAAAGTATATTGGTATTATTTTTCCAGATAACTCCAAGTAAAAAATGATCATGTTTAAACCTTTCAAATTTCTTCAGCATATCAAGGGCTCTTTCAGTGTTCAAAATCTTTTCAAAGGTAGTATCCATAAACATCTGTAATTGGTGCTGTAGAAAGAAACAAAGGGATGGAGAATGTTCATAAGCACAATTACTAAATTTATAAATCACATTAGCCATTTTTACCCAAGATTTCTGAATAAATAACAATTGGCAAAATTCACACAAACTATGAAGTGCTAAACAATGCTGCAGAGAGCATAACAAACTTGGTATAAGCCAAAACCAAGCAATTATTATTGTTAGATTTATTTCCCATCTCCAGGAATTCATCTGCTTATGCCAAGTTTGTTGTTTGAATACAGTCCCCAAGTTTCCATTACATTCTTGTACAACTGTAACCAAGATAAGGACTAGTCAAACTGCAGAACCCTTGTGGCATAGGCAAAGAGAGAATCTAGAGCCACCAGACTTTTGTAATTACTGTTCTGAAGGCCACATGCCAAAAGTGGGTGAGGACAGTTCAAAATTGATAGAATCGCTCATATACTGCTCAGCAACCAAGGTGAAAATTTTTTCCCCAGGCCATATGGAACATATGGCATCATTAAGAATGAAGTTCTCGCATCATGTTGTCTCCAGCTCTCCTGTCCCCATTTCTTCCATATAAAATAGCTTCAAATTCTAGGGAAGAATGAAAAGCTACTTTGATGGATTGAACAGAGAAGGATGATGAGATAAGACACACCTTAGCTCCAGTGTGAAATTTCATCTAGAAATTATACAGGCAATTACCTTCCTATACCATTTGAAATTGTGCAAGATGCAATATTCATGCTAAGAATAGCAATCCTGATCTGAGAGCTCAATCCTATATAAACTAATGTTCAGTCTAAACCCACAATTTACATGATGTAGGAAATGCAACAAAAATTTCATTTAACACACTTTCATTTAGTGGACTTCATAGGTGAAGGACCAGATTTCTATCTCAACATTCCTCTAAAACAAAGGGCAAGTTTGCCATATTCCAAATTGTTTGGAGAAATCAGTTAAATTTTATCTTGATTGTATAACATCCACACGATTTATATCATTTATATCATCTGCATAAGTCATTATCCAAATGATCAAAATCACTGCAATACTGCACTTTTGTACTTACTAGACATTTGAGAGTAAGGTTCATTTCCTACCTGCCCTAGCCCCCCAATGTGGTCCATTAAAATGAAAGTTTGTTATAAAAGTTTAAATGAATTGACCAACTTAAATAGAATATTAATTATTAACAATTTTGAAAATTATGAAATTGGAAAGAATCAAACCTACATGTAGTTCATTTGTTTGCTTGCAAAATTCTTCATAGTCCTGGTCAAATTCAGTTTTCCTCTGATCTACAAAATTGTACTGTTTTTTCTTTATAGTGGCAACAATACTCTGAATGCAATTGGAAATATGAATATTTGAAAGTTATATTATGCTCATCATTTCTTATGCTTATAATAAAGATACATAACATGAAGACTATTTTGTATTATTCCAAGGTAATGTTTTGCAACCCAATCCTTTCTGAAACACAATTCATTTTTCTAAGGAAATGAAGCATTGAAACATGCAAATTTGCACAGTATATCTGTCAGGTCATCTCCTACAATATCTATGTTACACATTCTGGTGCAATGAAAATGCTTTTTATAGAAAACATGCAGAAAAACCAGAAATCATTATCACCACCGCAAATCATAACCTTAATGGCCCTATCATGAATTACCTCACATCGCTCTTTCATTGCTGCAGTCTGTACAAGTAAAAGTACAATAAGCTATTTTACTACATGAATATACAGCAATTGTGTGAGAACTCAAAATCCCTTATAATGTCAAAAAAAAATAATTTCTACAATTCTTTGGGGAAAGTTACCAAAGCTGAGTTGACAAAATACCAATACTGTGGTTACTGGATGAGTCTTCATAGACATACTAATGTTTTCTATGATGTAGTTGTTAAAGCAGGGCTGTCAAACTCCTGGCCCGCATGTCAGATGATCATGTGCTGGCCACACCCATGCCCAGTTTGGGAAAGGGGGAAAAAGCCCCGATATGTCATATGATGCTGCCATGATCATGTGAGTTTGACACCCCTGCGTTAAAGCACCAGGCTAGAAATCTGAAACTATAAGTTCAGCTCCAGCCTCAGATGTGAAGCTATCTGGATGATGTTTGGCCAGTTACTCTCTCTCAGCCCTAGGAAGGAAACAATAGCAAACCACTTCTGAAATCTTACCAAGAAAATTCAGGGATTAGGAGTCAACACTGACCTGAAAACATACACAAACATACACACATACACATGAATTACTAAGTTAATTAAAAACACAAGAACTTATATTGCAGGAAGCCATTAAGAGCTGCTTATGTAGGGCTATTAAAATCTGAAACCAATTCAGTAGGCAATCTGTTTTACTTACTACCTCAGCATATTCCGTGTGAACAAGTTGCTAGTTTCAACATAAACCGCCAGTTCAAATGGTGATTTTAAAGCAGAGAGTAATGAGCAGGCTAACTCTACAAACAGCTGTCACAGTGGCTGGGTTCATACTTCACATTAAATCACAGTTTGTTTTAATACAGCTTGCTGAAAAGGTCAAAGTGGCTTGCTTCACAGGTGTTAAAACATTCATCACACTTTACAAACAGTAGCTGACTTCACATCATGTTAAATGAGAAACAATATGTCATAGCTTGGAAGTATATTCAACCTCTGAAGCAATTTAGCTGAGGTAGTCCATAGAATTCGGAGAATTCTTAATCCAGCATAGAAAAGAAAGAGTATTTTCTATCTACAATATTTTTCCTATGTAATCATTCAAACACTTTGCCTTGAAACGTTATAGATTCCACTCCCACCATTATTAGGGTCAATGGCTCCAAATGCTATAGCAAACTCCAAAATATCTGGAGGCCAAACAAATTGCATTTTTCTGGACTCAAGTAATATTGGTTAAAAAAAAAAACCAAATACTGCATACCTGATACTTAGTTGCCATTACTTCTAATCCTTCCATCTTCGAGTCTTGTAAGACTGAGTAAGTTGTGATAGTATCAAAGATGTGCATGATTTTAAGTAGGCGGCGATGGAAAGTTTCAAATTTTCCAAATATATACATTTCACTAAAATCAAACTGCCGTTCAGCTGGATTCTCTTCCAATTTCTGTTTGGTCTTGTGAAAACAGTTTTGGTACTCCTTAGCAATATAAACCAAGATATAAATATATGGAAGTAAATATTAACTGCAACATCATTCATAATACTCTTACGGACTCATATAGGCTCCTAAAAGTTATTTCCCCTAATGAAATTCAGATCCAATTTTGCCCTTTTTGTTTTTAGAAACTAAATCCTCCCCAATTGACTCAAGCCGGAAGGTTGTATTTACTGCTTTTGACTTCTACCAACTATAAATATTACCTGCTTAAGTCTTATAGCAGCTTGTATTTTTTCCAAAACTATGTCTTGTGGTTGATCCCAGATGGTGGCAGAGTTGTTATTAGTAATATAAGCTTTGCAGGCTGTTATCATTTGATTTGTAACCTGTAAGTAGAATGATAGGCTTTGTCTCAAAAAATGTGTGTGGAACAAAGAGATTTGAGGTCCATTTTCTTTCACAGCCAGCAGCTAAATCAGTAGTGGGTAACTTGCAATCTTTCTCATGTTTCTAAACTACAATTCCACATATCTCACTACTGGTTATACTGGATCGGCTTTTGAGTTTCACTATTTACTTTTCATTGTAGATTTTCCTTTCATTTCTGGGTAATAATTAACATAACTCAGCTGTTTAATAAAGTGCAACTAAGTTTTTATAAAGTAAAAGCAATATGGATGACCTCAGGTCAATATGTTTAGCTATGATGTAATGGTAAACCAATTTCATCTACACTAATAATCAGTCCAAATGATTTATCAATAATCTCCATTTCAGGGTTCAACAGATCCAATTTTTAAATTATTTTTTTAATCTTCTCTATATTTCAAAAAAAATATTTCATTACTTAAGGAAGTCTTTATTTCCTAAAATGGATAAGCATCCAGAGTTGTTGGGAGTAGGGCGGTGTACAAGTTTAATAAATTATTAATGAATTGGGTTGCGTATAAATGTGATAAGTAAATATACATTATTATTCTCTACAGTTACAGTTTTCAATGGCCAATAGTAATGGGGTTCCAATTCTGAAGAAGAGTCAGCCCGACTTGCCTTTACAAAGAGGGAAGTTATCTTCTCTGAAGTATTATAATAGCGTGAGATGCTGTGGATCATTTTGATAGCATGAATGAGTCCTGGAATAGCATCTACCATGATCACCTGAAATGCCAACAAGATGAATTGTGATGTAAAGCATCATTTACCTAATATCATTTATATACAGTTAACCTGAGGGCACAAGAGCTTCTGCCATCATCCCAAATAGTACTTGCAGTCCTTGCCCATATAAAGTAATTTTTAAAGTTGCCAAGATTTGGGGTATTTATGAAATCTGTATTACTCAATATAATATAGGGTATATTATTAAGTTATAACTCATGTAACTGAGTTACAGTTGCACGCACAACCATTAACTTGTAATCTGGACATTTCTGCGCTATCTACAAGTGCGGCAGTTCAATGAGCAGACATTTTTAAACTTACAGGATCACAGTTATATAGAGGGTCACAGCATTTTTCAAGGGTATACAGGTATTTCACATTGTCTTTGGCTTCATTTGTTGCATCAGTGATCCGGGTATCCAGTTCTCGCCAATTCTTGGAAAAAGGAAAATGAAACAAATGCTATTTAAAAGGACATTTGGCATTTTAGAAAATAAATTTGCCTGGGAAACATGCTAAGATAGTTAGCATGTTTCTTAAATCTC
Organism: Bungarus multicinctus; assembly: GCA_023653725.1. NCBI lineage: Eukaryota > Metazoa > Chordata > Lepidosauria > Squamata > Elapidae > Bungarus > Bungarus multicinctus. Next base: position 12,544,083 of record CM042846.1, read on the forward strand.
ACAAGAATTAGAAGACCAATTCAATGACAGCAATAAAATACAATTGCAGACCATGCTTGGCAGCTTCTAAAAGATGTGGACTGAAACTTTAAGTGCTGAAATCATAGATCATGCTGATTAAAAATCATAGGAGTTCTGTGAATGTTAATCATTATGATCTATGATTTCAGTGCTTAAAGTTGAAGTAGGAATTCTACCAGGAGATTGTTTGCTTTAGCTGAAGTATCTGGCAATGTCATTTATATTTTAGGATTTTTTTTTAGTACTTTCAAAATAATGTTATGTTTCATTATATCAAGGCAGCTTCCCGCTGTATATTTGGAAGAACAAAAGCGAAGGCTTTTTACAAGCATGATTTCCATTGTCCACTTTTTAAAATACATATTTTGTATTTTAATTCTCAAATGCGATAAATTTCAGAGTAAGTTGCCTTTCAGTTTATTGGGCTGCAAGGTCTTATATATATATACTCTGGTATTAAAAATGTTATTTTAGGTAGAATGTCAATTGTTCTGAATAATCCAACTGACACACCTTCAAAAGTTTTGATTTAGCAACTGTAAGCACACCAAGTACAGCCTTTACATCTGAAGTTTTGAGCTGATCCAGTAAGTAGTTAAATTTGGATAGCCTCTTCTTCCAGTGATCCAGCTCAGCTCGTGGACCAAGGTCATCTGCTTCTTTCCGTAGCTGGTTATTTTCAGCAATAACCTAAAATTTAAACCAAAATGGAAATTTGCCTAAAATAGAATCTTTTTGCAATAGGACTTAGAAATAACACTCAAGACTTCTGTACCACTTCCCATTGCTTTTACAGCCCTCCTTAAGTGATTTACAGAGTCAGCATATTGCCCCCAACAATCTGGATCCTCATTTTACCCTCCTCCGAAGGTCAGTCAGCCTAGTGAGATTTGAACTGCCAAATTGCAGGCAGCTGGCAGGCAGCAGAAGTAACCACTGTGCCATCACAACTCTAAGAACATGATACTATGTGAGTTGAGCTTTCTTTCCTTCCGTCCTTCCTTTCCCTCCCTCCATTATGATCATAAATCAAGAACTAAATGTACACTGTGATTGGAAAACCTGTCTTAACACACCAGTGGCATTAAAGCAACCTTGCTTAAATAATTCAAAATGTGGCAGGGAATTATCAGCAATCTGCCTGCAATTTGCTCCAATTTTGGCACTACTACACTATAAATTCTCATAGGCTCATTCACCTAAATTTAAAAACAAGGATGATTGGAGCATCAATATATATATCAATATAGGAGCCTCTAGAGTGCAGTACTGCAAGCTACTTCTGCAGCCAGCTGCCTACAGTTCAAATCCCACCAGGCTCAAGGTTGACTCAGCCTTCCATCTTCTGTGGTGGGTAAAATGAGGACCCAAATTGTTAGGGGCAATATACTGACTCTGTAAACTGCTTAGAGAAGGCTGTAAAGCACTACAAAGCAGTATATAAGTCTAAGTGCTATTGCTATTGCTATTGCTATCAAGGAATTAGCATAATTAATAAAGCACAAGCAAAAATCACAAGTTCTTTTCACCGATCCCTGAAATAAAAACTGGGTTGAACATAATTGGATAGAGAGTTTCTACATTCATAAGGTCCACTTAATCTGACTGCAAAATTCTGGGCCACCTCTATACGATAGCAAAGAACTCTTTTAAAAAAAACATAATTCTTAAACAATGATTGTTGAAAAGAGGTTTTAGATGGATGGTGATTGTGGTTGCTGGTCTTCCTACTACCTTAAAACTGGTTTGGAGACAGGAGAGTACAGTAATTGATTCATACTGGGATGGAAAAAAAGCCTAATCTGTTTTATAGCACTCGTTCCCTGTTGCAAATTGACACCATGAGTGTCTTTCAGCTACAGAAGAAAAAAAAAGGATTATCATCATTAACAACTGCTCCAGAGACACTTTTGAATAAGAATCTTGCATGTGAAAATAATGCATTTGGCAATCCCTTTTCCCCCGTCTTTGTGAGAAAGATAAGTAGCTACATATTGTATATGTAGCACTCCATATGCAATGAAATTCTTCATCCAAACAGTACCTGTTCAATTTGCTTAATCCACACTTTCATGCAAGCTTCTATTCGTTCCACCGTCTCCATGCTATTTGCTGCCACCAGAAAATCAGCTGGTCCTTTTAGCATTTTCAGATCGTAGTTTTCACACTTCTTCAGGAGCACCTAAATTATGTATTAGGCAATTACTCTATACATTTCAATACCTCTGCCCAAGAAATTATGATGACATAATTCACAGGTTAGCCCAAGGTATTGGTATGCAAGACCAATGGTTATTTACATGTTATTCCATGCTATTTTGTTCTGCACAGCACCTGAACAACAGCATTATTGGTTACAGTTGAAAACCCTAGAATAATAGCACTGCCCTTGTGCCTTTCAAATGGGCTGTCTGCTAGACTTTGAGTTTCTTCAAAGAGTTCAAAGAGTCTCCTCATCCATATCCTATTTATGTTAAAAACTGATCTGCCACAAACAGAAAAGCCACTTGTTATCATTCTTTCTATTTTGTCTCTAGCCTAAATCACTTCTGCTTGTAGGTAGGATTTACACAGCTGAACATATCCGTATAGAAGTTTTTCCACGTAACAACAAAAAAGAGGTTTTTTAGGAAGAAGGATTTAACCTTTTTCCATATCCTGTTACACAGGGTTTTTTTTTTTTTTTGGGGGGGGGGGGGGGTTGTTTCGTAGAATTACGTTTGCTTTGCATAGACATTTAAATCATACAATCCTTATTGCCATCTAAAATGGTTCAACTCTGCTTCCAGGATATACAGCGTAGAGATAGAACTTCTTGCATATATTTGGCACCTCTAATAATTCTTGTTGCCATAATTCATAGAGAATAATTATTTTAAACCTCAGGTAGCAATAACAATTTATGTGGCTTGTCTGCTGCCTAAATCTCAACAACTCTGGATTATATTATATACTGTACCTCCTGGAACCAGGGGTGCGATTCTACCGGTATAACAACCAGCTTGGTGAGCACGTGCAAAGCACACAGAACATTTGCTAATGACCTTCTCCAGCAATCCCTGTCTGTTAAACAGATGGTCCGCGGCAATTTGCTGTGCCGCGCGAAGCAGCTGAGCTTGAAAAACAAGATATAAAGTACAGCCTAGAGCCCAGGAGGGCAAGCGGGCCAAACAGCTGATCATCAGAGCAAACTGAACCAGTTTACTCTCAGCTGATCCTCGGAGATACCAGTTTGCCCGAACTGGGCCGAACCAGTAGAATCACACTCCTACCTGGAACCCTTTTCTGATGGAGCTGGGTAGTTAAAAATATTAAATATAAATAAATATATATATAAATTAACAAGAATAGCCTTTGAAATGTAGTCTTGATCCTTTCTTGTTACCCAAATACATTCATCAAATTATCCTTAAATTAATCTTAAAATTGATTGAGGATAATTAAGGATTGAGTGTGTAAAATATCTCATTGATATTTGTTCTGTTCCCAAATACACAGAATGACATCTTTTTTCCCCTTTAAAAAGAGCTAGGATATTGAATTGTGCAGTCCTTAAAATATGATATGTAAGTGAATATTCTTATTGATGTAATCAGCTTTACTTTTTCTCCATTTTTCTACTCTTGAGGTCGTGACTGGAAATTGCAAGTTTCTGTTGGCTTTCCCATTGAATTTGCTTGTTGGAAGCCAAGAAGAAATCGCAAGTCTCAGTCTCATGATGCTTAATGATCCGCAATCCTCATTTAACAACAGCAACTAGGACTGCTGGGATTGCAGCTGCCAAGTAATATGATCATGTGACATTCTACTTTACAACCATATTGTTTAGCAATGGAAATTCCAGTCCCAGTTACTATTGTTAAGCAAGAAGAACTTGTATTTTGAAGAGAGCCCAACTAATCCAATGAAATTTCCCCCAGGTATCTATTTATACAATTGCTTCTTTAATCCATTTTATGTTACAGTTCAGCTAGTTATACATATATACATAGAAAGATTTAGATATATAAAAGCCATTATATGATCATTCCTGTTACAATTGCCGTACCTTCCTTTTCCCCCCAAGTAAGATAAAGAACAATACAGAATTCCTGCACTTCAAAGATGTATAAAGAAAACATCAACAGTAATATTTATAAAATTGCTAAATGCTCTTCTAAATTAATAGGTCACTTTTGTGCACATTCTTCTACATTTTTAGCATTTTATCAATGATAGATTTAGTACTGATGTGTACTTTTGCATTGTTCTTTAACTCCTTTGCTTCCTGGCAGAGATAGCTAAAAGATAAATGCAAGCTTACCTTCTCCCTCAGGCTCTGTTGAGCTCCTGAAAGGACACTAACAAATCCCTCCAGGGATGCAATGAAGTCCTGCTTGATATTAGCCCCTTTCTGGGAACTACTCATCTCTCCCCAACCATAGTTCATAGTATTCAAAGCTGGGATGAAGATATCGGATAGCAAATGCTGAAAACTGTTTAGCAAACCACCATTTGCTGTGTCCATCATATTGAAAACTACTTCCTGATGATGGAAAAGGAAAAAGCATTAAGAGTTGTTAGCTTAGCTTTCTATATCTTGGTATGCTTTCCAGATCTTTTGATATTACAGTTCTTATTTCAAGGCAGTATGGTCAATGTTCAATGATCATTTCATATATAGATATAGAGAGATAGAGACAGACGCACGCAGAGAGAGAGAGATGGATTGGAGAGAGACAGATTTAAAAGCTGACTTAGATATAATTCTTTGCTAAATCTAATTTATATGATTGACAAGACAATGGATGCTACAATTTCTTATAAGCAAGTGACCGAAGATACATATAGAAAATACTTACACGATGGATATTATCTGCATTAATTGCTTTAGAAGGATTAGTTCTAATGAAAAACACACATATACCAGTTAAAGCTACATCATCTCCCTCTGTCACAAATAATTTGGTCTTTTTGCCTTTAGCAGAAGCAGAGTTAGTTCCAGTTGAACTTTCATGTCCTATAAGGGGGAGAAAAATTTATGTAGTTTTTGTAGACACGAACAAAACATTTATCCAGGAATTTGTATTATGTCTGAATCCTATTGTATTTCCTGTATTGTTAATATCACATCATCTAATTCTCTCTATTTATCATACCAGTTGGGAAGTGGTAGTTATTTTACATTGGGTTAGGTTCCAAAATAACTCCTATTTCTCTGCAGAATCTTCTTGTAATCTGAATATTAATTTGGAATTATCTCATTTTTTTAATGGAGATATTGAGGCAGTGAGTATTCCACATTGCAGAAAAGTACATTTTGGCATCTGTTCAAAATATTGGATTTTCTTTTGGATTTTTTTCCATTTAAATTGCTAGTTCTATCATCATGAGTAGGTGAAATCTGTATGCATTGCCTATTTTTCAAATAAAATTTGGTTTTGTTTATATCCCATAACAGATGAAGAAAAGGCTGAATTATCAAGGCATAAAACTGGGAGCTTCTGAAAAAGGAGGTTTTGAGGTCTCCAGCTTTCCACATTAGGGTTGCAGTCCTTTGAGGTAGCCAGATCAGGAAACAGGCTCCACAAGAAATTCTGAAATTTTATTTTATTATTGCAAGGTACAATAATAGAATCTTAAAAGCCTGGCAATGATTTTTTCTCTCCATCCTTCTCCCTTTTATATCAATGAAATCAAGGCAGAGCAGTTTTTCTTCTTCACTCCTTCTTTTCCTTCAGGATTAAGACGGTGTCTGTCTTATGTTTTAAATGGTTTCATTGGTTCATTTTATTGTATGTTTTGTGTTTCAGTTTTACCATATTTTTTTACTTTTTTCTAAACTGCTGTCTTGCATGATCCAGCAGTCTATGAATACACTAAGTCATCAATCTGAGAAAATAGTACTGCAGGCATCTCTTTGCATACCTATTTCTGGTCCCTCCATGTCTTGATAATAAAACATGACATGACGAAAACCTCCAGCAGTGAAGAATTGATCAATACGCTCAATCTGTTAAACATTAAACAACAGAAAGTGAAAGGTTTATACATATAATTTTAAAAGGAATACATACAACAGAGTGCTTAAATAAGACCATTTGCTGATAATTTTATATAACGAGTAAAATATGCTCTTCACATTCAACATATATTCTCAGCAGATGCTTAATTGTGTCTGTTATTGTTTCATGGGACCCAAAATTCAAAATACCAGCTTCTACTATTATATTTTAACTGGTTAGCTTTATTTTCTTGAAATATGATTAGTTCAAATATTAAGCCACACTCAGGAGGCGGTTCAAGGGGAATTGAACCTATTCTATGACTCTGATTTTAAGCATGCTATAAATGCTATAATAATCTCATTTATTGATTATTGATAAGCCATGATGGTGCCGTGGTTAGAATGCAGTTTGGAGTTTAAGCCTGATGGGCTTAAAGATGACTCAACCTGCCATTTTTCTGAGGTCGGTAAAACGAGGACCCAGGTTGTTGGGAGATGAGATTGTAAACCACCCAGTATTGTAAAACACTATAGGGCAATCGCTATTTATTTGTAATCTAGCAGTCCAGATTTGTTTCAATTTTTCTGAAGAACAAACAATTATTTTTAGAAATATTGCAGAGATTGCTCTAAAAAAGCAATAATAGCCTTCATCACACATTTCCCATGAAGAGAATCTGCTTTCATTCTTGGATAAAGCCATTTGCCTTCTGTGATGCAATCTGAATATTGGATTGGAACTGTGGTCCATTCAGAAACAAAGTACTGTTCAGAAACATCCACAACTGTACTGCTGCCATAGTGCTACAATTCTTCTAGATAATGATAAATGTCAAATCAACATATATCTTAAATGCAGCCGAACAAAAATGACTTTCAGCCAGGGGTGGGATTCAAATTTTTTAACAACCGGTTTTGTGGGTGTGGCTTAGTTGGTGGGAATGGCTTGATGGTCATGTGACCGGGTGGATGTGGCTTGGTGGTTATGTTATTGGCTGGGCATGGCCAACTCAATATTACTCACATCCAGGCACGCATCTCCTCGCTTGGCCTCTCATGACTGTGGGGATGCTGCAACAGTCGTAAGTGTGAAAAATGGTCATAAGTCACTTTTTTCAGTGCCATTGTAACTTTAAATGGTCACTCCACACAAGCAAAGTACCAGCAAAGGAGAGAAAAATAACTCCAGAGAAGTTCCAGGGACAGGAAGTCTAGTCCTGCCAAGAATGTAATAAGGGTTAACGGAGAGGCAGTTTCTGTAAGCAATACCAGGATGTTTCCTTCCTGCCTTCCTTACAGAATTAGGTCAGTAATTTCTTCTAACAACCGGTTCTCCCAACTGCTTAGAATGTTAACAACCGGTTCTATGAATAGGTGCAAACTGATAGAATGCCACCCCTGCTTTCATCCCTTCCATTGTTTAATAGATAAGACGTTAAGACTCAACAAATGTTGCTAATTAAAGTTCAGCACAGCAGTGAAAAAGTTAAGGGCATACTAGGAAGCAAAAAAACCCTCTTGTGGTGTCTGTCCCTCTTCGCTTAACACTCTTCTTTTGCTTGATGGTTAATCCAGAGCTACAAAACAGCTATAAAGAAACCAAACTATACCAGGGAAGTGCTATGAAAAAAAGAGCATTTATATGGGGAATTTTCATGAAGACTGTATTTGCTTCCAAAAATTGGCTTTCAAAAATACTATAAAATTCTGTTTCCATTTTTTATGCACAGCAGCAATCTACAAGGCACAAGAATTATTTTTGTACTCAGTTGGAGTCTGACAACTGAATCTACCCCCATCATACCTGATTTCCTTCAAGGACAGCATCTTCCACTTCATTTTTCTCTAGGTTCACACAAGCAGAAACAATTGACAGGATGTAGTCATATCTACCATCCAGATGAGCCCGCTTAGCTTCTTTCTCCTCTTTCAGTTTTTGCTGTAGAATCAACATTTCTATTATAGCTTGTTTCTTCTATATGTTCTAAGTTAAATATACATTTCATCATATATGAATTTGCCATTAAGTATTTCAATGTAGAAATATTTTGAGAGCAAAATATGTGCTGATCCCTCTTTGTGAGACAAGAAAGATGAGATCACATGAGGAAAACTGACTGTTCACAAGAGGCAGTCGCAATGTTATGTACCATAACACAGGGGGGAAATCTCTTTAAATGACTGCTTAATATGGGATTTTAATATGCAGGTCACTACTTTGTGATTCAACATGTTGCATGAACCCAGTTTGTATGGTTGGATTTTGGAAAATAAAAGTAATGCAAAACCCAAGCAGTTGAGTTAATTCAGTAAGATGTGATTAGGTACATCAGCATATAGTACAAATGTAATAAATCAGTAAGACCTATTGCCACATACAAGATTGGGTCAAAAAACACTGAAGGGAATTGTGTTGGGGAGAACAAGGGTAGTAAATTCTGTTGAGACTAGTAATTTTCAAGCTTCATGAACTCAACTATACGACTACAGGTAGTTCTCGATTTATGTCCACAACTGAGCCCAACATTTCTATTGTTAAGTGAAAATTTGTTAAGTGAGTTTTGCCCCTTTTTACAACATTTCTTGCCACAGTTGTTAAGTGAATCATTGCAGTTGATAAGTTAGTAACCCAGCTGTTAAATGAATCTAACTTCCCCATTGACTTTACTTGTCAGAAGGTCACAAAAGGTGATCACATAACCCGGGAGGCTGCAACGGTCATAAGTATGAATCAGTTGACAAGCATCTGAATTTTGATCACATGAACAAGGGGATGCAGCAAAGGTTGTTCTGTTAAAAATGGTCACTTTTTCAGTTCCGTTAAACTTTAAATGGTCACTAAATGAACTGTTGTAAGTCGAGGACTATTGTATTATGTATGTTTCAAATTAAGCTTTCTTATCTTCTAAAAGTTTGATTGTAGGTATATCCATAATTACTACTGAACAGTATGGTACATGATACAATTGTACCTTTCTTTAAGCAAAGCTAATTATCAGATCTTTTGAAATCTCCTTAAAATGCACTTTAAAATTACTTTTAAATGAAATTTTAAATCAATCCCATTCAAAGCACTGACGGATCAGTTTTATAAATTAGTCATTGATAAAATGAAAACACTTGCTATTCTTCCCATTAGTTTGAACTATAGACCAAAAACAATATGACTGAATCTTAAATTGAAGTAGGTTGCTTTGGATCAAGGTCATCCTTCTCTCAAAATCTATCAGGTTAGATTGGTGTGATGTAATCAAACTACATCTAACCATTTGATGACCATAGTATTGTATTCACACAGGTGGGATTCAAAAGTTTTTACTACCGGTTCTCTGGGCGTGGCTTGGTGGGCGTGGCAGGGAAAGGATACTGTAAAATCTCCAGTCAGAGGTGGTATTTGCTGGTTCTACGAACTATTCAACATTTCCGCTACCAGTTCTCCAGAACTGGTCAGAACCAGCTGAATAGCATCTCTGATACAGCCCTATTTTGTCCAGTAGATTCTGTGGGTTGAATAAATAACGATTAAATTAACCAAGGATAAATTTGTTGTGTGAAGATTAGCCTCTCAGTATCTGACAGTTTAATAATTTGTGATTAGTGATGTTTATATTACTGATTATTTTAAATACAGAGGTTAACACAGTTACAACAGCAAATATCTTTTTCAAGAATACTTTATAGATGATAGTTCGTATGTGCATATGATATCCTTTGGGTGATGAAGGACAAACAATTTAAGACCCAACAACAGAATAGGGAATCTCCAGTGTTAAAAATAAGGGTAACCTCATATGTGTAGCTATTCTACAATCCAACCTTCTCAAAAGAACTTCATTTCCAAAAGATATCACACCATGGGATTGAAAACAAAGCCAATTATTTGATAAAGCAGCCTGAAAGATGGAAAAGATCTCATTTCACTCTGGCAGCAAATTGCCTGCAACAGCAGTTCAACAAAAGCAGCAGTCAAAGCTGCTAAGCAACCAGTTTCCAACGTTGCTGCAAACAAACATTACTGAAGGGGTATTCCAGTTCCTGATTTCAAGCTATCCTTGTGGCCAAAAATTAGCTCTGTTCACTCATTTAAAATATCGTGGTGTTTTTAAAAGTGGGTCTATCTTAAAGAATAAGAGGTCACAACAATTCTGCAATATTATAAGGGGCTATCAAGGAAAAGAATGTAAACAGTTGTCCCTTATTCTCCAAAGGAAAGGCTATTAGATCAAATTGGCTTAGATTTCAAGAGGATATCAATTTGTTACACATTAGAAGCTTCTGAATAAAAGTAAACTAGCAGAAGTATGAATATAATCTCTCTCCACTGTCATTTGCCCCAGTAACTTGACCCAGAAGCACATTCTCTTTATATCTAGGTATCCTAGCTAATAAAAGTTCAAATATCAATTCCAATATATCTATCTAATTCTTTAACCGTATAAAGTCCAACAAAGGGATGAAATCTACCTCTAAAGTTCCCTGAAACTAAACAGCACACCCTTCATAAAATCATGAGTCCAAACATAAGATATACTCAAGATTTCCAATATTTACAGATTGGTTCACTGTCTATATTAGCAATCTGGATATGACTTCATATCAAAATATCACATCAAAAAATACATACTGTATAAAAAATGCATATATTATTAGTCCTAAATGGAGGACTGGCTCATATAATAGTAACTCTCATTGTGTAATCATAATTTCTGCTGTTTTACCAAATGGAAACATGGCGATTTAAAAAAGATTAAAAATAACTTTGTATATTATTACATCCCTGTGGAGGGACCTCAAAATCATCCTTTTCTCCAAGTTTTACAAACCAATTTGGTTATCAGCTACCATTAATACACATTCCATTTACATTACACTGCAAGGATATATCACAATGTGTGTGTGTGTGTGTGTGTGTGTATTCTTGCTCCTTCCCACATCTCCATACCTCCATATCTCTTACCTTTAAAACTCTTGTAACACTTTGCTTCCAAAGCTGTCTTCTTCCAGTTCTGAACATTTTATTAGTTGAAATTTACTACTGTGCTGTTAATATTAAGCCAATAGGATCATCATGTACCAAATATGCTATGCTGACTACGAAACTTCCCAATTTAAGGATTGTTTCTCACATTTTTTAACAGTACTCTAATTAAATCCGAACAGAGTCAGACCTGCCCAAAGCTCACCCAGCCTTTCCAAGTCTCAGAAATATGAGCAGTGTTGACAAACCTACATAGCTTGGGTGTTGTTATGGTAAATGTTGACTTATAGAGCTATTGTGTTAAATTTGCCTATCAATCTTGGCAGAGGTCAGTACTTTCAAATTCAGTATGTTTCAAAAGCAAGTTTTGGTTGATTGCAGATGAAGTTGCAGATGAATAAATAACTAGATATGGTGTATGGAAATCAAGTTATTCAAGAAGAAGAATGGTTGGGAAATGAAATTATTATGCATGTTATCAGAAGATGCAGTTTGACAATATAAAGCTCAATTCTGTATTAATGAAATCAATTTACAGTTTAGGTGGGTATGAATGTTTTACCAGCTAAGTGAAGTCTCCATGTTGAAATAATGAAATAATTGCTCTGAACACCACTTGTTGGGTCCAAATATAGAAGGATGCTTTCATGTCCTCCTATTTCTTTACTTTTAAAGACCAAGATAAAACCAGACCAATTACAATCTGATGCAATTTTTACAAAGATTTTGTTATTAATGATACCGGTAGGTATGCTGTCCTGAAAGTATTTGTAACTTTAGAACAGCTTTTCTTGTGGTGATTTCTAGGTGTATTGGATCATCTTCCAACATTTCCAAAACAGCAAGGTTTTTGTAAGGTACTTCATTAATGAATAACTACTATCCCAATATTTATGTAGTTCTCCTGTCACAGTTATCCCTGTCTTGCTTTGTCACTACATAGTCTCTATTTCTCACTGTCCTCTCAACTTCTCAAATTGTCTTTTGTCCAATTTCCAGCCAACCTCTTTCAAGCATTTATTTTGCCATAAACCACAAGTCCTCTTCATTTTAACTACTACAGTTTATTCTGAATCTGTTTCTAACTTTTCCCATGTTCGGTTCTTGGGATTGATCTTAAATATTAAATTTTAGTGAAACCAACCATTTTGTTTACCAGAGAACACAATTGGAAATATCAATGACTTCATTTCCAAGCAGCTTAAATGCTCAAACATCTCATGCCATCCTACTACTCAGTGCCAACTGCAATGGTTGATCCTATAGCTGTTTGTATAAAAACACTTCTAGGATCAAGACAGTAATTCTGTAACATAGAAAGGGAAAATTATTATGTCAGGTGTAAAATTAAACTGGTTCATGCTATGCAGGACTAATATTGCAACAGAATGAATAGTTTAGAGCAGTTAAAAGCAGATACTGTTTTAAAGACAGACCATCTCCCAGGCTCAGAATAAGTTGCTTAAAAAGGAACCTGTTTCTTTTTCAATGCAGTTCCTTTTTAAAAATTTGATGTTGGTGCCCTCAAGTGGAAAATATAAAATATGCTGTACTAAATTTCATTTTTAAGAACACCATTTTTCAAGCAAGGATATGGAAATACATTGAACTGTTGAATATTTAAAACCAGTAGTTCAACTCCTCCAATAAAAGATCAATACACTTGTTCTAGTATTAATTTTAAAAACTACTCGTTCTTTGACCCAAAAGTCCTCTAACACAACACATGTCACCTACTGTATAATCATTAACACTGTAGGTGTCTTTGGAGTTGTTTTCAGGGTCCCTTTCTTAGGGTGACCACATTTGAAGCTCCATTTGCAACCATTATATCAGTCTGTAATGACTAAAAAGTGGGCACTGAGCACCTATGGGGCTTGTTAGCATTTGGTAATGTTCTAAGACATTCATTCCTTGCTCCCAGTCAACTGAGCTCTGACTTCAACACCCAAAACCATCCCACTGAGGTTGGGCTTCTGCTTCTAATTATTTGGGTTGCTGCTGAAAGTTGTGTTGCTGGGCCATCCCTGGAAAAGCTCCACTGCTAATCAGTTCCATCCTCTCAACAAAGACCTGATAATAGTAAGGGGCTGCAGCTATTGGCCACTGGTGAATCTTTTTTTTTCTAATGAGTAACAGTGATTGGAAATGACATTTTGTTTAGCACCAGAAGCTTATCATTTGTGCCAGAATGTCTAATTGTAGGATGGCACACTCTTTGGTAAGACTCTGCTGGGACGGGGGGCAGAGTCACGGTGATATCTTTGAATTGCGTAAAGCTCTCATCTTGCCCATACACTGTTGATAGCTATGATTAATGCCCTCTTTCTTTCTTTCTTTCTTTCTTTCTTTCTTTCTTTCTTTCTTTCTTTCTTTCTTTCTTTCCTTCTTTCTTTCTTTCTTTTTTATTCAGAATATATTAGCATGTATTTTTGTGGATTTTTGGTTTTCCTCCAGCACCTCTCCACTGGTGGCGAGTTTGATAAGGTAGATAATCTTATCTTTTGTGCATCATAGTTAGAAGGGAGTTCTGTATAGGCCCTAGCTGAGAAAAATGAACAACCCCATTTGACATGAAAGTTTCAGGGAAAGTTTCAGGGAACTCTATCAATGGATAGAGTAAGGCCCTTTTATAACCAACATACAGTGGCAATAAATAACAGAATGTCCCATGTTCAGTGGGCAATTCATCCCATGTTCAGTGGGACAACAGTGGACAATAGCAATCAATGGAGCAATCTTCCTGATAATAGGAGCTGATGAGCTTCTAGGAAATAAACATGGAGATGATTTGATTCTCATTGAATCTCTTTTTGGAAATAAAGAAACAAACATGCATACCTTTGTGAATTATGTGGGATTGTTTCAATAATTTAAGTCTCTGCCTAGGCATTTTCTTCTTGTCTGCATTCATTGCCAGTTGTAGATGCTTGCAGGAAATGAATTTACAAGCATCCTGACAAGGATAAGTGGCTTAGTTCTCATGCAGCCAAATCACATTCAGAAGTATAAAGATGCAACCACCACATTTCTAAATGCTGACTGGGGTGGTTTTAGCAGTTTCGTCTCTCCAGTTCTCTTTCCTAAAGGGTCTAAATGGCAAATCAGTTGATAAGAGTGAGATCCTGTATAACATGATTAAATGGAATTAATTTAATCCTGTCAGGTTTAGCTGAGTCCTCTAATATTTTCTTGTTGACACTGATAGGTAGGTTGTGGGAATGGTATCCGATTTACTACAAGGGCTGTTTTTTCTAATCTGAAAACTGAGACTATACATATTTGGATAATAGGATTTTCAGTCTAGATAGGTATGAATATTTCTGGAGCTGCAGTATACAACAATAGCCATTTTTGTCTTAAAGGTAAAGGAAGCTAGCACGAAAATTGGTGTTGGTATTCTATTTTGAATAGAAGAAAATAATTGGAATAATCATTTAAACTGTTCTTGTCTCCCTTGTTTTTACCAAAGTATGTTTTCCTGAATATAATAACACTTTATAAATAGGTCATTATTGAAGTTAAAAGAATGTTCTCTTTACATTTTTCTATTAATAGTTTTACATAACGATCCATTGCTGTGCCACACAGATTATGTTTTCCAATAAATATAAGGTTAGGAATATAAGTGAGGATCCAAATTTGTCCATGTCACAGCTCTGTAGTGTGAACTGTATTGACTCTAATGCTAGCTGAAGAACTCTGGAAGTTGAAGTCCACAATTGGCAATTTTGAAAAGCATTGGACTAGAGATGCTCCTTGTGATCCATCTCCTTAGTTCTGCTTCTAGGATTCTAGAAGCCAAATTCAAATTCTCCTCTAACTGCTCCAGTGGCTTGTGTGACATCATTATTCAAGTCATTAAGGATAAAGAAACTGCTAGAATATGCAATTATCACTAACAGGAAGAATAGCATCAATTAAGATGAATATACTACCGAAACTATTATATCTGCTTCAAACAATCCCAATAAAACTGGAGAAAAAATATTTTGATGACATTAGCAGAATAATATTGAAATATATATGGCAAGGGGGGAAAGCAAGAATTAATCTTAAAATGCTACAGGATGTAAGAATTAGAGGTGGGTTTGGGTTACCCAACTGGGAATTATATTATCGGGCTATAGTACTAACATGGATGAAAGAATGGATTACTTTAAGAAATACAAGGTTATTGATGTTGGAGGAGCACAATTTTCAATTGGGTTGGCATGCCTTTTTATGGTATGGGAGAAGTAAAATACATGGTTACTTTCAAAGACATTTTATTAGAAATGTTTTATTGTTAACATGGGAAAAAAATAGAGAACAATCCTATTTGAAAATTCCGGTCTGATTATCGACAATGGAAACACTTACACACCCAAATGTTTGTTAGATATAAGGATATTCTGAATGAAAAGGGTGAGCTCAAAACAAAACAAGAATTGAATGGACAAGGGGTTGATAAGAATTGACACTCATACATGCAAATATAATCAAGATATTAAAAAGATATTAAAACTGGAGGTATTCATAAGGAGTTGACAGAGTTGGATAAAATATTAACAGGAACGGAAAATAAGCTAATTAAAAATTGTATTATTATTTACTAGGTGTTAAACTAAAAGAAGAGCAGGTAAAGGAAACGATGATAGCATGGGTGAAAAAATTTGGGTATACCATAGAATTAGACAAATGGCAGAAGCTATGGGAAAGAAAATATGTATAAAATGTTTTACAGATGGCACCAGCAAAATTGGCAAAGATGTTTAAAGATAATTCAGCAAAATGCTGGAAGTGCCACCAGATACCCGGATCATATTATCATATGTGATGGACATGCACAGAAGCTAAAAGATATTGGACAAAAATACACACATGGTTGGAAAAAATGATAAAGAAACACATAGATTTGAAACCTGAAGTATTTTTATTAGGGATGGTACCTGAATGTTACAGTAAAGAAGAAATATATTTAATTATTCATGTATTAACAGCAGCTAGGATTGTATTTGCTCAGAATTGGAAAAGTGATAAAATACCGGCAGAGGGAAAAGTGATTGAGAAAATATTTGAATGTGGAGAGATGAATAGATTAACACTGGCAATCAAAGAAAAAGAAGAAACTGAATATTATATGGCATGGGATTTATTTTATCAATGGTTGGAAAATAAAATAAGTTAAAATTGAGTAGATAAATATTTAGAGAAATAAGTTAAGATTGTTATAAAGAGAATAGATATAATAAGAAATAATGGCTCATAAAGAAAATGTGATTATTGGTAAGAAAATTAATAATTATAATTGTTAGCACAAGATACATGTACCCAGTCAACACACTGTTTGAATGAAAGATAGAATCATTGTAAATATAACATAAAATAAAAATTTATCAAAAAAAAAGGACAAAGAAAGTGCTCCATGTAAGAAGCAACAGGAAACCTACATGAAGAGGCTGCTCCAGCATCCCCTGACTGCCACTGATCATGGAATGGATAAAGCAGTTTTCTCTCATACCTATCTTTCTCTAACCAGAAAGAATAAAAGGCTGAGATAAATTGGATCTAATCCTGGGGATGTTCCTATGAAGTCTGACTTAGCAGCACTCCATCTTTTCTTTCATAGGGAATTGGAATAAGGTGCACACAGATGAACTGTCAGTGATAGGACTGTCTTTGAGAGAAAGGGTCTCTCAAAACCAGATAGGATGGCTTAGTAAATAAGACTAGCCCTCAGGCCAGCAATTCCTGACACCTAAGCCATTCTTTAGTGCAGGACTGTCAAAGACCCGGCCCATGGGCTGGATGAGTCACGCGCTGACCATGCCTACACCTGGTTTAACGAAGAGGGAAAAGTCCCAATATGTCATGTGATGCTGCCATGATGATGTGAGTTGCTCTAATGCTTCATGTTGCTATCACAGCTGATGTCAGGATCTCTTATTTTAAGCAACTCTGGAGAAACTATTAGTTCTTCTTAAAGTGACATCACTTTAAGAAAAATCTTAATCCGATATATCTCTAATGGGTTCTGTGAAACTAAAGTGGCCAGTATTTAATCATCAATTGCTGCCAAGAAAACTCACTAAAGTGGACCACCGTTTTATTCCTGAGTCCTCAATCAAATCCTATTCTTCAGTGGTGGGATTCAAAAATTTTTACTATAGGTTCATGGGCGTGGCTTGGTGGCTGTGGCAGGAGAAGGATACCGTAAAATCTCCAGTCAGAGATGACATTTGCTGGTTCTCTGAACTACTCAAAAATTTCGCTACCGGTTCTCCAGAACTGGTCTGAACCTGCTGAATACCACCTCTGCTATTCTTCCATAAACAAAAAAATACTTTTGGATTTGTATCCCATCACACTCATACAAAAGATATATTTGTTATAAGAAACATTAAAAAGCAATGACTTACAAGTAGTTAATTAACTAGCAATACAAACACACAATACCACAATAGATAATGTATTTCATAATTGACCATTATTAACTAAACAAATAAAAAGATCCTCTAAATTTTATTCATGAATTAAAAAAAAATTATTGCCTATATCCAAGCAAATATTTTCAAACCCAGATTTGAACAGAATGTGTGAAGATTTATTTATTTATTTTTCTTTTATCTTATTGTTGATTTTATTGAGCTAATCTATATTAATTAATTTTTCACTTATTCAAAGCATTCCTATAGCCATCCATCTAGGCAGCTTACAACACGTACACAACATAAAACCATCAGGTCTTGAGTATCCTCTGGAAGGACAGAAGGGGAGGGGTTTGTCACTTCTTAAGGAGGGGAGGTATTCTATAGAGTAGGTGCTGAAACAGCAAAGGCATTCTTCAGAGAACTTACAAGATGACAATGTTTAAGAAAGGGGACCTGGAACATGCCTATTCTATCTGTTGCGGTGGGAGAGCAGATGTCCTCAGCGAAAGTCAGTCCTGCACATAACCTTATCCGGTGACATGTAGGGCTTTAAAGGTGAGACCCATAATCTTGAATTGCACCAAAAGACTATTAAGAGCCAGTGCAATGGATGTGTAATACAGTATGTGCAAAGCTAAGAATACACAACACTGTGCACACCATGGCTTTCTGGGCCAGTTGTAATTTTCAAATGCTCTTCAAAGTCAGCACAATGTACAGTGCATTGTAGTAATCTAAAAGGGAAGTGGCAAAGGCATGAGTGATCATGAACAGTATCTCCTATCTAGAAAGTATACAATAGTATACTTTTTGCAAATAGGTGCAAATACACACAAACACACACACACACACACACGGCCTCAGCTGCCACCTGTTCCTTGAATTGGAGCCAAGAGACTAGGAGAACTCATTGAGTACAGGAGAAATCACTGGAGGCATTTAGGAAGAGACTGGACAGCCATTTGTCTGGAATGCTACAGGGCTGTGATAGCGAATCTATGGCATGCGTGCCAGAGGTGGCACACAAAGCCCTCTCTGTGGGCAATCATGCCATTGCTAGCTGCTCTTCAGGTTTCCGGTGCAGACATGTGTGCCAGCTAGCTAGTTGTTGCAAGTGCCGGAAACCCAAAGACCAGCTGGCCGGCACGTGCATGCGCCCCGGGCCATCTGGTCTTCAGGTTTTCCGGCACTCCGGTATGCACCAAAAACAGAGTGCACCGGAAACCAAAGGAATAGCTGACGATGGTGCACATGCCCACAGAAGGAAGACCAGCCCAAAGACCAGCTGGCCGCTGCATGCATGCACACCGACCAGCTGGTCTTCGGGATTCTGGCACGCACGCATACATGCACATGCATTCTGGTTTGGGCACTCGGTGCCAAAAAGGTTCGCCATTACTGCTATAGGGAGTCCTGCTTGAGAAGGTTTCAGCTAGAAGACTTCAAGATTCCTTCCAACTCTGTATTCTATGCACTATCCGGGGAAGTACATCTCAATGCAGACTCAAAGATGCCACATCACCCAACTTCGGGCGGAGGAGTCAAAACCCTAAAGCCACTCTATTTTGCCAGAGCTGTGTCAAAATCATTTCCTTACCACTCAGATCCTTGCAGACACCAGCACTCAGCACTGTAAAAGTATCAACTGTTTAAGATGTATAACTGAATATCTTCAGCATATTGATATAGCACACCATGCTAGCAAATGACCTTATGCATTGGTTCCATGTACATGTTAAAAGGAAAGAGAAGAGAGACCGGAATGCTTGAAGCACCCCATATTGTAATGCCTAAAGATCAACTTTTCTTCCTCCCCCAATACCAGTTAAAACTGGCAGTGGAGAAAGGAGCCTATTCTTAGTCCCTGATGCTGACTCAGAAGGATATCATGGTTGATGATAACGAAAGCCTCTGAGAGATCAAGAAAGCCATGATAATTGCATCAATCCCATCTAAAGCCCTCCAAAAGTTATCTAAAAGTGCAATCAATACTACTCAGTGTTGTACCCCAGCCTGAACCCAGATTGAAAAAGATCCAGGTAATCTGTTTCATCCAGGGCCATTTGTAACCAAAGGCCCCTGTCACAACATGACTTTAAAAAAAAAGATTCTTTATCAGAACCAAGCTTTCCAATATTCAGTAGGGGGTCATCCTCAATTTACTACCCAGATGAATTCAGATTTTACATGGTTCCGAATGACCTCAATTCAGTCACCACAGTAGGTCTAACTTCAAGAACCCTTATGAAAATAGATGAAAACATATTTCATTAGAGTTGTGTTATCAACAAATGAATTAAATATTGAAATGATTCTATTTATTTGTTAATCTAAATTTGCCATTTTGCTTGCTTTATTCAAAAACACAAATTAAATTGACTTGCTTTTGTACTGCATCTTTGCAACACAACAACCCTCTCTGGAAATCTCAACAAATATGTGTTAGATCTTCCAGTTAAATAGTTTGTCGTAACAACACAGAAGGAGGAATGTGCTATTTCATACCAATTACTATCCAATGAACTATGACAAACTAAGCAGGGGTGGAATTCCACCGGTATAACAACCGGTTCAGTGATTGCTGTGCTTTGAGTAAGGAAGATAAAAATGTAAAAGCTGATCTAGTGCTCAATTTTAAATAAAAAAAGATTATATCAACTGATAGTGCTGGCCCAAAGCCAATAGATGAAGGGGTAAGCAGTAGCAAAAGACTTTCTCTTCCTGTCTCAAAATTCCACAGGACAGTCACCATGAGATAAAGAGACGTCTGCTTTCTTGGTTGAAAGGTTATGGTAAACCTAGACAAAATATTAAAGATATCATGTCGCCAACAAGGGTGACTATTGTCAAAGCTGGGGCCTTTCCAGTCATAACGAACAGCTCAGACCATAAGAATGGTTGAAAATATAAAAATCAATGTCTTTGAATTGTAGCACTACAGAAAATTATTATTATTACCTTGGATGGTGAAAAGGACATACCATTCAAGTCTTAAGATAATGTAAAACCAATCAGCTGCACTGGCAGTCTTAACTGTTTGGGATACAGTTCAATTATTAGCAAGCTAGGTTTCTATGGCATTCATTGTTGCAAGTTCAAATAAAAGGCTCGGGGAAAAGTTAAATGATCCAATCAAACATTAAAATATAGCAGTAAGACAAGCAGTATCACATAGAATTCAGTCTAGAATCTCTAGCGTGTTTGTTTGTGTTTGTTTGTTGAAAATATTTCTGTGCCTGTGTACATTGCACCCTCTTTCCCTGGCTTCCTGAAGCCCAGACTGCACTGTGGCATCCCAGTGGTTCCCCCACATCCCCAAAGCACCCCTGTGCTTCTTACCTGGGATTCCCTTCACTTCTCACTTAACAACCTGCGTGTCACGCTGTTACAACAACCAGGACTGCGCCTGGATTGCTCTTGCTAAGTGATGTGGTCATAGGTCTCTTATGTGGTCATGTGGTTTCTTATTCTTGTTCTCGTTTTTGTTTGACAAATTCAAATAAATAAATAAGATGTCACCATTTTACAATTGCATCACTTAGTGATGGCAATTCCAGCCCTAACTGCCATCTTAATTTGAGGAATAGCTAAGCACCTGTTCACCTTCCACAAATCTTTCACTGGTGGGATACATTATTGCTATGGTATTGTTTCATGCTTTGATTAGTTCATTCAGCTAGTATTTCTAGTCTAAATTAATAATGCCTTAAGGGAATCGCACATTTAAGAATGGAATAGTTGATCATTCCTTTGAAAATGCTCCCAATAAAATCTTGCTGTTAAGTAGTAGATCTTTTTAGCACTATTTGTATTTCAAAAATATATGGTATACAATGAATCTTGTACTGCTCTAGTTCATTCTGCTTTCTGCTCGTATATAATAAAGTTGCATTTGAAGTTTAGGATTAAATGCTGTACTCTGGCTAGTTAAGGAAGAACGTTGGTGTTTTGCAGTTTTGTTTTTACGATAAAAGGCAATATTGTTAGTTCACCTGGGCTTAAAAATCCTAAACGTTGGAGAGTTTAAATTTCATTTTAATTTGAAAACAAATATCCAGTTTTCCACTCTTTATTATTGGTAGCAAGATCTAATCTCATCCCAGACATTCATCTTTTAAGCAAGCCTAAGATTAACCTGTCCTATGAAACCTCCATAAAACAGCAAGGCTTTATCATCATTTCTTTAGCCATCTTTTTCTTAGAGGATAACTAAGCAGATATAAATCTCTATTTGTGACTTCCTTGCATGTTTTTTAAAAAACCCAAAATCGGTGTATACCAAATACCCACCATCATCCAATAATATCAGAAGTACTAAACCCAGGAGTCTCCAAAGTTGGCAACTTTTGAGATTTGTGGACTTCAACTCCCAGAATTCCCCAGCCAGGTTTGGAGACCTCTGTACTAAACTTTAGCCCTTTAAAATGACCAGCAGCAGCACACAAATAATTATTAATGTATTGATTAACTAAAATAGCCAAACGGAAAGAATTCGAGTACTTTTGCAACTTTTCCTGAAATGGAATTCTTCGAAGCGTTCCCTTCAAACTGTTTCACTTACTTCTACAACTATATCCTTCACCGCGTTTTATCAAAGTTTTTAAAGACTGGATTTGTTCAGACAGGTCGGTATAATAAGCACCGCCAGTAAAACGAACAGAAATAAAACATCCAACGTCCTCGCACTATTCAGAGGGGAGAACTTTTCAAAGCAAGGATCGATACTAATTCCCATAAAAAGTGACAAGCTGCACCTGTTTGCGTTACTGCTCTTCCTGGGCAATCCGGGGCAGAGTAGATCAGATCTTCGTTTTCCTGCAAGAACTGGACACAAAAGAGCCAGCGAGCTCTCTCGCCCGTCAAAGAGAGAAACTCGAAGGACCAAAGTAAACACTCTCTGCCTGCTTACCTGCATTTCCTTGATGTTCTCCATCGGGGCGATGGGCTGGGCCGGCCTGGGATGGGATGGATAGGAAGTGGATTTGCTCGGGCGAGCAGTCAACGCCTGCAACGGCCTCTCTTTTTGCTCCATGTCCCGCAACGGCCGGGCGGGGAAAACAAAGCGGCTGCTCCTGCCGCCCACTGTTCTTCGGTGCAAGACACCCTGCACGCTCCGGCGGTCCTGTTTGCTGCTGCTGCTGCTGCTTTCGCCGTTGCCATGGTGAGCCTAAATCCTTAGACGCTTCAATAAGGTTACGGCTGCTGCTGCTCGCCCCGCTTTGCCTCGCTCCTCTCCCCTTACTTTTCCTCGGATAGCGGCAGAAGAGATCCCGGCCCACCAAACGGAAAGTCAAAAAGAATCCAGTTATCTTCTTTGCAGGGGCTTCAAGAATGTTAACATGTGCACTTCTGCTACCACCGACAATGTTGAAGTGGATTATTTCTACCCAGTTCCTTAGCAGGGGAAAATTAAGAAAAACAGCTTATAAAATAACTAAATTCATGGGCTACTGAACTGTCTCCTTCATAACATCCCCACAATTGGAAGGTTCCACCCTTCAAGAATTTCTGTAATGAAAATGATTATTTTTTTCTGAAATGTTATCACTGGCCTATTTAATCATGAAAATTAAAGAGAAGTGTTGCAGCCCCAAATTAGTTTTTACTCATCTATAATTGCTATTTGCTAGAATTAGTATACCTGAATGAGAAATTGAGCCTCTGCTTCCCAAAATGCATTTTTGTTAATCATTAAATCTTGACTTTGAAAAATGAAGATAGAAGACTAACACTTTTGAACTTTGGTATTGGAGAAGATTCCTGAGAACACAAAGGCCGGCCAAGAAGATTAACCTCTGGCTTATGGACCAAATCAAATCAAAATTCTTGGGGCAAAAATGACCAGGCTCTAATTATCTTACTTCAGATACATTGCATAAAGACCTAGCTGTCAGGAGAAGACTCCAGTGCTGGGGAAAGTGGAAGGAAAGAGAAATAGAGGACAACCAGGTGAATAGACTCAGTTATAGCAGCAATAAGTGCACTATTTGAAGACTTGGAAGATCAGATTACCATGGAGAAAATCTTAAGAGATCATTAAGAGTTGATACTGCTTTATTAGTAATAATCAATCAATTAGTAAATCATTTTGTTTGTCAACTTTATATATTCAAAAGCTCAAGTGGGTGTACGCATTGCTCCCTCCATCCTTCTTCCACAACAAATTGAAACAACTGAAAAGTTTTTCTCAGACTCCAGCAGTTATAAATATATAGTACATTATCACTGGGGGGGGGGGGGGGGAGAAGAAATGCAGTGGTTGTCCTGATCTTTACAATTCATTTCATTGCCATTCTTCTTGGGGTTAATTTCCTTTTTGTTTCTCCATCAAACTCTCCCAATTCATCTATTCCTCAGGTCAAGAAAACAGAACTATTTACCACATTTACCATTTGTCAACAATTGTGAGTTCACTAAGCATGTGATTGACACTTTTTAAATTATTTTTACTGTTTAACATTGACCCAAATTGGTTACTTTCCAGTTTTCGCTATCATAATAATATTTTAAGTCTTCTTTTGGCTGACAAAGTGGTGTTACAGGTGAATCTAAAAACAAAAAACAAAAGCTTGTTTTGTGGTTTATATGCACACATACTGAGTAAAATTTTGGGTCTTGAACCCCTATATGAAAAGTGTAATATAAATATAACAAATAAATAAATATTGGTTTGATGAACACCAGTTTGTACCAATGCTTGTGAATAGAAGTATTGAAATTAGAACTGTAGAAAGTTAGCACCCACTCTTCTCCTAGAAGAATGAAATATTCTAGGAAATATTAAAAAGGCAGAATATTATATTTTCCCTGAAGGAGAAACATGTTTCTAAAGACATAAACCCAGAGCCTCAGCTCCCCCAGTAGATATTTTGGTGCCAACCTACCTACAAGACAAAAGGCTGGGGCAGCTTATCTACAAAACAGAAGACCTTCACCCTCAGGACATGATAGGATTAGCCCTCACTCAAGATGCAAACCAGGACAAACCCATTAAGCCAAAATAGGAATTGCCCAACACCAGTGGTGGTATTCAGACTTTTTACTACCAATTCTGTGGGTGTGGCTCAATTGGTGGGTGTGGCTTGGTGGTCATGTGACTGGGTGGGCGTGGCTTGGTCACATGACCAGATGGGGTGGCTTTACGGTCACGTGACCAGATGGACATGGATTTGTGGCCATGTGACTGGGTGGGCATGGCCAGGTGACTATGTGACTGGCAAACCAAATACAAGTAGTCCTTGCTTAATGGTCGGTTGCTTAGCAAGTGTTCTAATTTATGACTGATCTCCCCAGAGCTACTTGACCAGTTTTTGGACTTTTGACAGTCATACACACACACACACACACACACACACACACACACACTTCTAACCCTGCTATTCTATGATTCTGTAAGGATCTCCTTGGAGGTGGGGACTGGACTAGATGACCTCCGAGATCCCTTGCAGGCCAGCCCTAGATTGCTGTGCTGTTTCAAAGTCTTCTGAAGCCAGGGTTTGTGTCCTTCCTTCCTCTCCTTTTTTTCTCCCTCCCTCCCTCTTTCCATGTATTTATCTACCCATCCATATATCTCATTCACATTCTCCTCCCTCCCTTCCATCTCTCCCTTTCTTTATCCCTTTTCTTCCTTTCGCTTCCTTTCTTTTTTCTTTCTTTCTCTTTTCTTTCTTTTCTTTCTTGTCCCCTTCCCCTCTCATTCCCTCTTTTTCTCTCTTTCCCTCTCTCTTTTTCCTCCCCCCTCTCTGTGTATCTCTCTTTATCTCTCTCCCCCCCCGTATCTCTTTCTCTCTCTGCCTCTCTCCCTATCTTCCCCTCTCTCTTCCCTACTCTCTGTGTCTCTGTCTCCCTCTCTCTCTCTGTCTCTGTCTGTTTCTGTCTCTGTCTCTCTCTCTCTCTCAAAGCCACAGCTGGGCCAAGCGCTCTTCACTACTTTCAAGGGACGCTTCCAGAGCGGCTGGCGATCCTTGTTCAGCCAGTCCCTTCAGGCAACCCTTCTCCTCCTCTTGGCCATGGCCGGTCTGGGAGGGTGGCGTGCACACATTGGAAGAGAAATGGGAAGGGAGAAGGACCCAGGAGCCTTTTTTGACATCTGCTGTGCACGCTTATTCTCTTACCCCAGGGTATCTACACTTTAGGAATGGGTACTTAAAGAGAGCAGAGATAACGGCATTGCAATAGGTTGCCACGAGGAGGGCGATAGTTCCACTCCATAGAACTGAGTTATTAGTAACACTGTTATTGGAGTAGGCTTCTGCAAGGCTTAATGGAAAGCAGGGAGAACATTTTATCAATGAGGAGGTTTTGGCAAACGAAGATTTGAGTGGAGCAGCTGGAGGTTTAGTTTCCACAGAGACAAATGCGGACACGTTTCTCTGACAGGATAGAAAACTCTCCGAATAAATAAAAACAGCCCCTTTGTTCATGGGCAGAGTGTATTTTATCGCTGAATAACTACCTACAGAGTCGCAGAAACCCAGGCAGAATAGTCCTCTGCAAGGTGAGCCAGATGTAATAGCTTGGCGGTCGCTCATGCAAGTGGTGAGCACAGGAGCTTCCGCAGGGCATGAACCACCCGAGTGGAAAGTTTCCCCTCCTCTCCCTAACCTGAAGAAGGAGGAAAGCTGCATTTGACTTGCTTTCTGCTGGTTGCCATGCGGAGCAGGGCGAGTGGTGGCGTTCGGGGTGGCGGGGTGAGGGGGAGGGAGAGAGAGAGGTTGAGCTTTGCAATATGCTGTGGGGTGCAGCTCTGCAGTGTTTGGGGGCTGTCGAGCTTTGCAGCATGGAATAGAAGGTGGGGGGAGATTTGCAGACTGGCTGGGCTGAGAGGAAGGAGAAGAGAAGAGGAGGGGGATTTGCAGGCGGTAGCGCTCAGAAGAGAGCATGCACTAAAGCTCTTTCCATTCTTCCCAGGCCTTTTCTGCCTTTGCGGGTGGCATCTTCCGCAGCATCAGTCTCACCCCCTTTTCCTTTGCTCATCTCTTTCATGACCTGAGGCGGGGTGGGGGATTGAGCAGGTGTGTGTGGGATGGTGGAGGGCTAAGAGGAGGTGAGCGCTGAATGGAACCACTGAGGGGAAGGCAGCATAGGAAAGAGGCAGCTGGCCAGACCCATGCACAGAGCAAGCAGAGAGGTGGTTGGGAAGCCCCTGTAGGAGGACGGGGGAGAGGAGGAAGGAGAACTGCGGGCAGTCTGAGATGCCTTGTTTTGCGTGCTCAACTGGTTGACTCCCCCGATGCAGCCAGCTTCTTTAGCTCGGGGTGGCTGATGGCTGGGGGCGGGGTGAGTCCTGCCACAGAAACCACCAGCGTTGCTGCTACCAGGACTAGTACTGAGGCTACCGCTAGTTCGGCTCTGTGTGTGTTTTTTTCCCCCCCACTTTCAGCAAGTAATACCGATGCTGGCACTTGAGGAGATAGAGGTTCCACGATCAGCTGCTGGTCAAGAGGCAGTGGCGGTGAAATTCAGCAACGGGCGGGCTGATGCAAAAATGTAGTCTTCTCCCTCCTTGGGGGGGTAGAGTCACTGCATGCAGAAGGGGGTGGGTAGGTGGGATTGGCAAGAACACATGCATGTCTGCGTCTGCGCATCTGGAGTTGGAGGTACTGGCGATGTTAAATGGAAATTGATGAGACGCTCCAAGCACAGCTGGTGATCCTTGTTCAGCCAGTCTCTTCAGGCGACCCTTCTCCTCCTCCACTCGCTACCAGCATACACACACAGACATGGAGAGTGGGGTGAGAGATGGGGGAAGATAGGGACCTGGCCACTTCGCTATCCCCTGCCATCGCCCTTACCTCCTCAGGCCAGGTGAGGGAGGGGAGGGTGAGGGGCAGGACCAGCCACTTCAGGCAAGAGGCGTTGACCAAGCATGGGCGAGTAGAAGCCTGGGAACGGTGGCTCCCGGCTCAGCCGGCCTGAGGGGCTGCTGCAGGCATTCACGACAAGGGGGGCAAGAAGCCCCGGGATACCTTGTGGCTGGCTGGGCCAGGCCGGGCTGGGCTGGAAGACGTGCGTCCATTGCTGGGAGAAGGAAGAAAATGTGCTCCAGGAGGGTGGGCTGGCAGGTGGATGTCCCGGGACTGGTGCACATATGCACTGCATGTGTAGAGGCTGCACATGCAGTGCACATGTGCAGCAGCCCTGGGACATCCACCCAAGCTGCACCATGGCCACCACATGGTACGGAAAGCTAGGAGAACGACCAGGACGAGCAAAAGACTGGGTGACCCAGTTCGGGGACATGGCCAGCCAGGGGTCCCCACCGGTTTGGCGACCCATGCCAAATCACTGCTACCAGTTTGCCCGAGCCAGTGCAAACCGGTTGAATACCAGCTCTGCCCAACACCCTTTCAGAACACAACCCTCTTCATTATATCATCGCCCAGCAAGATTCAACCAAGTCTGGGACTCAAGACAACCTGCATGGCCCCACGGGAGTTTGACAACCAATCAGAATACATTTCTTTCACAGAAACAGGAAGCAAGTTCAAAGCCTAAGAGAGGGTCTAAATCTCTCTCTCTTTCTCTCTCTCTCTCACCCATGTGCTTGATTGCCCAGGACCTCAAACCATGTGGTCCTGTCCATCATTAAACCATCTTTCCAAATAGCTTCCATGTTTCCAGTGTCTTTCTCCCCACTTGGAATTGAACCCAGATGGACATTTCTTCCAACAGAACCTAAAATTAAGGAGAAATTTCCTGACAAAGCAATTAAAACAGTCCAACAGTTTGCTTCCAGAAATTGTGAATGCTCCAACACTGGAGATGGGACAACCATTTGTCTAAAATGTTTCCTGCCTGAGCATTCCAACTCTGTTAGAATTTAACTCTGTTAAATTAAGACTATCTTTGTGTTATTTTAGACAGATTTTAGACCTGAGACCAGTTTAAATCATCATTAAATCATAAATCTTTAGGTGAAGCTACTATCTTTCACTATCACTCTGGCTCTTACAAGGAATTCTGATTAATCAAAGTTAGGTCTAGATCAGGGCTGCTAAACTCAGATGCGTCACACACTAACCACGCCCACACCCTGTTTAGTGAAGGGGGGGAAAGTCCCGATACATCACATGATGCCACCCTGATGACATGAGTTTGACACTCCTGGTCTAGATATAGAGTCCTTCATTCTGTCTGGTAGTGATGCATCAGCACTTATCACTTGGAGTAAAAGTTCCATAGTGAGTCTCGGTGGACTGTTATTTTCATCTTCAAGGAGCAAGTAGTGCCTACAGCTTGGCTGAGTGTGAGAAAGGGAGATAATGCTGCCTACAGCCTCCCAATTTCAAGAGTATCTTCTGATTTTACAGTTTACCATTGGTCTGCTAGAGCAGGGATCTCCAACCTTGGCAACTTTAAGACTTGTGGACTTCAACTCTCAGAGTTCCTCAGCCAGCAAATCTGGCAGAAGAACTCTGGGAATTGAAGTCCACAAGTCTTAAAGTTGCCAAGGTTGGAGACCTCTGTGCTAGAGCATGAGTGCTTTTAAAAATACTATATAAATGTTCTTCACAGACAAACCACTAGAGGGGGCAAGAACTCTCACTAGGAATAATCTGAATCTCATTTCTGTAATGTATTGATGTAAATCAACTGGCTTTATACATAGTTCCTTAGTTAAAGAAAATAGCTGTTTTGTTATATAGTATATTAGAATGCAATGTTTTTCAGATCTTTCTCCAGAAGGTGGAAGAGTAGAAGAATCATACATGCTGTTTCCACTGTCAGTCATACCTAGAGCTTATTCTCTGCAGATTACAAGCGAGACATATTACAAATCCTGTGTCAATTAACAATTATAACATGTTGGAAACTCGTTATGTTTCTTGAGTCATGTTGACATGCAAAAGTTTAGTCATCTCTCACTTGCTCCTGCTGTTAAAGTTTCATATACCCAAAAATGAACCAAAAATGATCCACAACAAAGATCTGCAGTAGTATCTAAGGACTGTCCTTTGAATTCTGCAACAGACTTTCCTAAGAGGTAGAAATACTCTGGTATTACTTTGTCTTTCATTTCAGTGCTGATGTCAAACTAGGGTTTAATTGTTTTTGTTGTTGTTGTTTTGTGTGCAAAAATTGTTCTGTGTAGAATCCGGAGGGCATAGCTGATAAATTACAACATATATTTCCTTAGATGAAAAATATACATCAGTGCCTCTATCCTGACTCTCCTTTGATTTTTTAGCAGCCTCTGATACAACTGTTGAAAGAAATATCCTTCTGGGTTCAGTTCCAAGTGGGGAAAAAGACACTGGAAACATGGAGGCTGCTTGGAAGGTTTAATGGTTACTGGGCCACATGGCCTGGAGGTCCAGAGAAGAATGATCACATGCTTCAAGGTGAGAAGAAAAGGGAAAAGGTGCTGAGAGTGCCTGGGTTTTATACCCTCTGTTGGGATTTGAATTGGAGCTTGTATTCTAATTGGTTGTCAGACTCCCAGGGGCGGGGGTCTTAACTCTGTAGGCTTGGTCTGGACCACATGGCTTTACCTGAATGCTGGCTAATGCAATCTTCCCAGACCATGTGGTGAGATGGGTAATCCTATCATTTCCTGAGGGCCATCCTTAATCCCATCACCCTGGAGTTCCTTCTTATCTAAAGTATTCTGGCCCAGGCCTTAATGGCCCACCCATTAACAAAGGTGGAGGTGAGTTTCTGCTTCTTGAGTTGAGTTTCTGCTTCTTGAGTGACTATTCTTTTTAAGAGAGATATTCTGCCTTTTTAATATTTCCTAGGCTATTTCAATTTTTCTAGGAGAGGAGTGGATGCTAACTTCCTATACTACCAATCATGGATTCTTCTGGATTAACTTGGGGGATAGGACTGCAAGATAAAGTGGTGGTGTAGTATATTGTCTCCTTCCTTCAGGACCAGTTCCATTGGTGTGGGTGGGTGTGGTGGAAAGGCAAGAACAGGTCTAGCCTCAAACTCTAGAGGCATATCCTATTGTGTGTATACAGCTAATACTTGAGTTATGATCACAATTGAGCCCAAAATTTATGTTGTTAAGTAAAGCATTTGTTAAGTGAGTTTGCCCCATTTTTAGGACTTTTCTTGCCACAGTTGTTAAGTGAATCACTGCATTTGTTAAGTTAGTAACATGGTTGTTAAGTGATTCAGACTTCCTCACTGACTTGGTTTATCAGAAGGTTACAAAAGGCGATCCCATAACCTTAGGTCGGACACTGCAAATGTCATAAATATGAGCCAGTTGCCAAACGTCTGAATTTTGATCATGTGACCAAGGGAATGTTGCAAAGGTCATAAATGTGAAAAACAGTCATAAGCCCCTTTGTTCAGTGCCATTGTAACTTTGAATGGTCACTAAATGAACAGTTGTATGTCAAGAATTACCTGTATATTTGTCGGGGCCTGTGATGATGCTGTTAGTGCAGCTCCATTAAGATCAATAGACAAACCTTGATAGGCTAGATCAGTGGTAGGGAACCTTGGCTCTTTTATCACTTATGGACTTCAACTCCCAGAATTCCTGAATGAGCTATAAAAAGTTCCCCATCCCTGGCCTACTGGTTTTTCAGTTGTGAGGGAAATCAATTTTTGATTTGAATGGGATTGTTCAATATACAAATGTCCTAATTTTTGACTTGAATGATCAATATTCTTTATATGTCCTACATTTGTATATTAAACAGTCCCATTCAAGTCAAAAATTGATTTCCCTCACAACTGAAAAACCACTAGGCCAGGGATGGGGAAACTTTTATGGCTCACTCAGGAATTCTGGGAGTTGAAGTCCATCAGTGATAAAAGAGCCAAGGTTCCCTACCGCTGGGCTAGATTAATTCCAGGGTGCATCTTTGAAAAGGTAGACTACCAAAACAGAACAACAGTTATCACTATACCTCACAGTTCTGACCACCGAAACATAAACTTTAAGCTGCAGGTCATACTGGACAATGACACTGCACTTTCTGAGGCACTGGATAGAAACCCTATATTTGCATATAGAGAACCACTGCAGACAACTGAAGTAGTTTTTCACAAGCAACAAAAGACAACAGAACTATATTGAGAAGCAAACTCTGCAATAATACTAGGTGTCTATTTTGCAGGACAGGTACCATGTTCTGCCATAGATCATTCACAACTCTGATCAATTCTGTCTAGATACTGTGCGTACTAGGTCTAAAACCTGAGAGAAAATAGTCCACATAATCCATTTCTTCCTCTGAAACTGCTGGCTTCTTTCTCCACATCCTTCTCCAAAGGGTCAGAAATTATCCAACACCATCAGATTCAAGAGTTGCTTTCTTTGGATATAAATACATCTCCTCTTTGGTGAGCTCCTAGGATTTAACAAAAGAGAAGCAGGGTTGACAGGTTCATCAAATTATTTTCCATTTGGAGTTTTTAGAGTTTCAGCACACAACAATGAAATGTTCCTTTTTTAAAAAAAGTGTTTTTTTTTTCCTGCTGTCATTGTAGGTAGTAGTCTGCCTGTACATGACTAGTCACCATTTTTACTCCTTACAACAAAGTTTTTCATTTTCAAGATTTAGAATTATACAAGGTCTCTGACCCAGTGTTAGTAAACATTTAGTTAAGTTTCTTTTGTGGCTGACAGCCAAAATATTATAGTTTATGCAGATATCTATTATAAATTATTTACACCATTAATAAAAAGGAGTACCCTAAGAGTAGCAATGGACAAATAGTGGAAATTAACACAATGTTTTACGCACTGTCACAGTGGGACATAATATGCTCTGATACATCATCAGTGAATCATGACTAACACTTCCATTGATGCTTTCCTGATGTCTTTTGATAAAGCATTTTGTTAAAGGAAATCTTATTAAGCAGGAATTGGCTTGAAGATGATGGAACTAAGGGTGCTTATCTGAAACAGAGCTCATAAACTGAGGTTGTTAATGTGCTTTATATCATTTCCACATTCTGCATGACATTAATCCTGGAAGTGGCTGTCAAGAGAAAACGCCACTCTGCAGGTGTTTTTGAATTATAAATAACATCCATTCAATTTTCAAGGTAGGTTGAGTTCCTCCAACAGGAATTTGACTTTCTTCCTTATAAGGATGGCCCTCAACTGGTGTTCCTTTGCTCCTAAACCAGTTAAAACAGTTCCATCCAGGCACAGTTTTCTGAGAACTCTTGTTGATTTTCAGCTCAAGTAGTTTGACTGCAGGTAGTAGGATGAGGAGACAACAATATTTTTAATAATTAAAAGGTCTTTTTGAGATTCATCCTAATAATGCTATCTAGCTGATAGAAACTTATAATGGAAGGATTCAGAAGATAATTTGGCCTTATTCATTCAACAACTAAATTAATGGAGTTTTCTGGATTAACACCACATGCTGAAACATATCATAACCACTAGGTTATGATATAGAATGTGCTAGGCTAAAATATGCTTGGCTACTTTGTGCTTTGCTGTGTATCACAAACCCACTGTAAGTCACAAATTAGACAAAGCACATTTCAGCCTAGCATGTTGTGCAAAGTCAGTTGCTATAGTACCACTTATATCTTTTGGATAAAACCAAAAACCTAAAGCTTTACCATGCATCATATTCCTGTACTGTTTATTTAATATGTATCCCACCTTTCTATCCAGGGGGGCTCCAAAGGCATGATAGAATGATTGGGCAGATGGACAGTGCAAAATGTTAAACATCTGGGGTGGGGGGAATTAACAATTGGGACTGAGCGGTGCTTTGGATTCACAACCAGCCACTTGATTCTGAGAAAAATGTGTTAGGTTTGAAGAGTTGATGTTGCACAAACACACACACATACCCAGTGCAATGTGACTCCCCTTTTGCCTTTAAACTCAATGGATTGCCCAGCCTTATTTCAACTTTAAAGTTCTGTCTAAAAAGGAAGGTCTTGATAGTTTCTTAATTCAACCCATAGGGAGCATATTCCATTTTCCTCAGTGAGAATTGTTACTCAAAAATAAGTCTAGAAAAGCTCATCTATGATAAATGAATTGCTCATCTCACACTGACCTTCTCTTATGACATTTCTTACTTCCATACAGAACAAAGTAACTTATATCTCCTTAAATCTTTATCTAATTTTCCTTTCATTTATCAAATGTAGCACAAAACTTCATCCTTAATTAATGAGAAAGAAGCCTGATAAATACCTATTTAGAACAAGATCTGTTTGTTTCAAATACGAAGTTTAAGTCAATTCATTTACACACATGACAAAAGAATATAGAATAGAATACTTTATTGGCCAAGTGTGATTGGACACACAAGGAATTTGTCTTGGTGTAAACACTCTCAGTATACATAAAGAAGGAACATTTGTTAAGAATCAAGAATCATAATGTACAACACTTAATGATAGTCATAGGGTACAATCAACATCAAATCATACTAGGAAACAGTCAATATAAATCGTGAGGATACGAGCAACAAAGTTACAGTCACAAGTGGGAGGGGATGGGTGATAAGGAGTGATAAGAAGATTAACAGTAATAGTAGTGTACACTTTGTAAATAGTTGAACAGTGTTGAGGGAATTATTTGTTTAGCAGAGTGATAGCTTTCGGGAAAAAACTGTTCTTGTGTCTAGTTGTTCTGGTGTGCAGTGCTCTACAGTATCGTTTTGAGGGAAGGAGTTTATGTCCGGGATGTGA
Source organism: Bungarus multicinctus (assembly GCA_023653725.1). Classification (NCBI taxonomy): domain Eukaryota; kingdom Metazoa; phylum Chordata; class Lepidosauria; order Squamata; family Elapidae; genus Bungarus; species Bungarus multicinctus. Next base: position 12,578,119 of record CM042846.1, read on the forward strand.
GGGATCTATAAATATTTTCACAGCCCTCTTTTTGACTTGTGCAGTATACAGGTCCTCGATTGAAGGCAGGTGGGTGGTAATTGTTTTTTCTGCAGTCCTAATTATCCTCTGAAGTCTGTGTCTGTCCTGTTGGGTTGCAGAATCAAACCAGACAGTTATAGAGGTGCAGATGATAGACTCAATAATTCCGTAGAACTGGATCAGCAGCTCCTTGGGCAGTTTGAGCTTTCTGAGTTGGCGCAGAAAGAACATTCTTTGTTGTACTTTTTTGATGATGTTTTTGATGTTAAGTGTCCATTTTAGGTCATGTGATATAGTAGAACTTAAAAATTTGAAGGTCTCTACTGTTGATACTGTGTTGTCTAGTATTGTAAGAGGTGGTAGTATGGGAGGGTATCTTCTAAAGTCTACCACCATTTCTACAGTTTTGAGTGTGTTCAGTTCCAGATTGTTCCGGTTACACCACGAGGCAAGTTGTATAACCTCCTCTCTGTATGCAGATTCATCGTTGTCTCGAATGAGACCAATCACTGTTGTGTCATCAGCAAACTTCAGTATTTTAACAGATGGATCATTTGAGATGCAGTCATTGGTATATAGGGAGAAGAGAAGTGGAGATAGCACACAGCCTTGGGGGGGGGACGGGACCCTGTGCTGATTGTACAGATATCAGATGTGATTTCGCCTAGCTTCACCTGCTGCTTCCTGTCTGTTAGGAAGCTTATGATCCACTTACAAGTGTGTTCAGGTACTGCTAGTTGGTTTAGTTTACTTAGAAGAGTGTCTGGAATGATGGTATTGAATGCTGAACTGAAGTCTACAAAGAGGACCCTTGCATAGGTATTTAGAGATTCAAGGTGTTGTAGGATGTAATGCAGAGCCATGTTAACAGCATCATTTATTGATCTATTTGCTCGGTATGCAAACTGCATGGGATCTAACAGCGGATCCGTGATGGTTTTCAGGTGGGACAGCACAAGCCTTTCAAAGATTTTCATAACTACAGATGTTAAAGCAACTGGTCTGTAGTCATTCAGTTCCTTGATGGAGGGCTTCTTTGGCACTGGGATGATGGTAGAACGTTTGAATATAAGTGTCAGGGTTCCAAGTAACACTCCCAACAAAACACTCTGAGGCAGGCATCTTCCTCAAAGTATACATTTAGTAGAGATGTCATATTAGCATATCTGGGGAAAACCCAAATCTGAAAGTGCTGCGTTTTCCCCACTCCAAAGTACAACCAAAGTTCCTTCCCCTCGAAACACATGTTTTATTTATTTATTTATTTTGTGAAATGCTTACAATATAATAGAAATAAGAATAAACATAAATTTAAATACATGAAATAGGGACTAATAATTGGGGACAATAGGACAGGGGTGGTAGGCACGATTGTGCACTTATGCATGTCCCTTACAGACCTCTTAGGAATGGGGTAAGGTCGATAGAGGTTAGTCTGAGGGTAAAAAAGTGGGGTTTGAGCATGTGACAACAGAATCAGGTAGTGAGTTCCAGACATTGACCACTCTGTTGTTGAAATCGTACTTACTCTGTTGCTGAAATCGTACTTCCTGCAATCAAGTTTGAAGTGGTTTACATTTAGTTTATATCTGTTGTGTGCTCTTGTGTTGTTGCTGTTAAAGCTGAAATATTCATTAACTGGTAAGACATTGTAACATATGATTTTATGTACTATGCTTAAGTCCAATGTTAGCCGGCATAGTTCAAGGTTGTCTAAGCCTAGAATCTCAAGTCTTGTGCTATAGAGTATTCTGTTGTGAACAGAGGAGTGTAGTACTCTTCTTGTAAAATGCTTCTGGACTCGCTCAATTGTATTGATATCTGATATACAGTGCGGATTCCAGACAGCGGCGCTGTATTCAAGTATTGGTCTAGCATAGGTTATGTGGCCAAGTCACATGGCCCAATCCGATCCCTGTCTCAACTTCAGCCAACTCCCAGACACTCCTCCTCAGGTGCTGGCAAGATGTCCTTGATTCCCAAGGGAAAGAATGTTGTTATGATTACACACCCCACACTATCTCTCCCTCCCCCTTCCCATTCCCATAGCTTGCCCAGCCACCACTGTGGCAACCCTGAAAACTCCCATTAAGATGGTTTCAGGGCTGACAATAATTGCATAATTGATTTGATCGTTTATTATAAAGAATGAGAATTATGGAAGAATATCAGAATAAGAGGTATTGAATGTGCAACACATTATCTTTTGTTAACGTCAAGCATATGAACGAATGAATATTTGTATTAAAGTCACTGACCAGGATTAAAAACATAAACACCTTAAAGTACAATAAAACAAGATTAAATATTAACCATTTTTGCTGGGTTCATCCGTGGATAAACAAGGCCTGCTTAATTTTACAAGCAGCATAATAAAATTTAACTTTGTTCAAGAAGACTGAATCATACTAATCTGATAACAACTTTACAGGAAAACATCAACATTTCCCAGATGTTTTGCCAAGTAAGAGTTATAACAAGGTAGAGATCCTTGATGGTACAGTATTGTAGGCCACAGGGACACAACCCCTTGTTCATAGGGGCACAGTCTGGGCTCATAGGGAAGATTTTGAGAAAAACTGGACATGAAGGAAAAGAAAGAAGTGATAGAAATGAGCGAAATTAGAATTGCTGTAAGAAAAGCTTCATAAATAAGGATGTGTGAGAGAGAGAGAGAGAGACAGTATAATTTGTATATAGAGGAGATAATTGCAGAGAATATACAGTAGTCAAACATAACATGGAATATTTTAAAGGCAAAGAAAGTCCAGGAAATTTTGATGAAAAATTTTTAAAAATCTGGAAATGGATAAACAGCCTTCAGTAAAATGAATGGAATTAAAACCAAAAGTGATTCAGTATGAAATGAGAAAATGTTGGAAGGAGTATTTTAGAGATATGTACAGGAATAATAATTACATCCTCTAACGATGGATTTGGAAAAAAATGAAAAGGAAGTCATAAATGCTGTGTGCGTGTAAAAATTATGAAATTAAATGTAGATGGCATAACAGGAAAAATGTGGATATGAGTAACTGCAGCTTATGTGTGTATAAAAATGATTGCATCTCCATGTGTCTGCATTTATGCCTGGTGGTTGAAAGAAAGCTGTTATTGTTCCCCTATCCAAAAGGAAAAGTAGGAAGACTGAAAGTCAAGGCAGGGATTTGTCTGTTATGTCAAGGAAGTGTTTGACAGATTTTGATCAGAAGAATACAAGAGGTTAACAGTGGGCAAAAGTTAATAAGTATAGTGTAGTTTGATGTTTGTTGGGATTTACGAAGGTCAGATTTTTTTTCCTCTTCAGCAAGGCAGCAGTGAGAGGTATATGAATATAAGAAAAAAAAAATACTGTATATTAGTTGAACCTGAGAAAGCATGTGATATGGAACATTTTACACAAATATGTTGAAGGTTGATTCCTGGACATAGAAGGGAAATGTTTGACAGAAATTCTACATGTATTACAATAACGAGAATCCTTAACCAATAGTTCAGCACTGAACAGGAGAAAGGATAAGGATGTGTGGGATCTCCTTCTTTGCTTAATCAGTGATTCTCAATGTCCCAAATGCCTGCCCATTTACTTTTTGTTCCCATGTGACTATGAGCAGGATAGAATCAGAGAGGTTCATGGTGCCCTAAGCCTCATTTACCTCTCTGATTCCACCCTGCTCATAGTCACACGGGCACAAAAAGTAAATATGACCCCTTGGGCAGGCATTTGGAACATTGAGATATCACTTGCATTCATGTTTTCTTCCAGTATATCTCCTCACAAACCCCCTGATTTATTGCATTCATGGACAAGGAAGGTTTGTGAGGAGATATACTGGAAGAAAACATGAATGCACATGTTGAATGTTGAATGTTTTATTTATTTTTTATTTATTTATTTTATTTCGTCAAGCGATTATAAGATAACAGGTATAAGTATAAACATAGTTATGAATACATGAAATGGATACATATAAGAAAAATAAAAAGAAACAATAGGATAGGGACGGTAGGCACGTTGGTGCGCTTATGCACATCCCCTACAGACCTCTTTGAAATGTTTTGTTGCAAATATTGGATAACTTATATGAAACAATGGATGTGAACATTAATTTATCAAAGACAGCCATTCATGTTTGACATAGAAATAAATGGAACAATGGCAAGTTATATATAAATGGTAAAAATCTAGAGCCAGTGGATGAATCTGTGTATCGTGATAGAATGTTTGCTAAAGATAGGAAAACAGATGGAGAAATTTTAATTCATGCACATATTGGAAGAAAAGCAATAGATGATATGTAAGTGTATTAGCAGGAATGAATATTTGTCAAAAGGAACTAAAATGGCTTTGTATAAGGAGATATTTGTGCCTGCTTTGTGATATGGAAGTGAGAGCTGAATGCGTCAAAACAAACAAAAATTAAATGATATTTAGTGGTAACGAAGTACTGAAGAAACATTTGTGGTAAAACAAGAAGAGATCAGCTTATTCATATATGACTATCAAATGAATATGGACTGAATATATAAGTGATCAGTATAAAAGAAATATATTGAGGTGGTTTAGTCATTCAAAAAGAATAAATGAGGATCATATTGCAAAAATAACATGTGATGGAAAAATGAGTGGACTGAAAGGAAGAAGAAGACCCAGAATAATGTAATTAGATAAAATTCATGAGGCCTTCAGAACCAGGGAAGTGAAAAGTTTAAAAAGCAAAAGGCAATTAATAAATCAATGTATGGATATAGTAGAAACAAGGATGTTTTTTAAAGAATAATAAATATTTATGCTGTAGCGTCAGGTACATTTTCTTTTCTTTTTTATTGCCTATATATACCTTTAAATTCCTTAGCTTACTATATTTTTGTTCCTTTTCTGCATACTGCATAATATTATGCTGAAAGGAAACATTGTAATGTGTTGGGATTCATAAGCAATTGGTAAATAAGATTTTTAAAAATGGGTGACAATCCCATTTCTTTCTCTTATTTTCTTTGTTTTATACTCTGGCTGCCATTGTAGGATCAAATAGCTTGTAGAAAACATTGGAAGTTTGGTTGATGGTTACCAATTGCTCATTCTGGACTTATATATGACATAATATAGAGTCAGAACAATATTGCAAGTATTAAAATCAATAGTTTGATTTCTAAATATCAGGAGAAAGAGACTGAATCTTGGATATAACATTCAAGGAGACAGAAATAATAGAAGAACAAAGAATCTGAGGGATTTCTTAGAGGTGAAATACTGACTGCTATTACAATGCAATCCTCAAATGTAACAGTAGATTTGTATACTAATGGCGGTATGTAGATTCTTTCTTTATCTGTTAGAATTGCATGAAAGAGAAGTAAAGCATCATAGATTGCCCTATATTGGCAGGAGACATATTAATATGCTATCAATAATTTTTCTTTAATGCAATATTTTTTGTTTCTGGGGGAATTATGTAACTCATGAGCCTGAAAACATGGATATGTTATAACAAATGTAATTGTGGATATATCTCACTAATTATGAACAGTCCATATATTATAAGCTTGCATAATTAGCAACCGTAACTGCTATGTTTTTCCTCTCACAAAATTTAGATTTAGTGATTGATTTGAGCTGGCTTATTAATTGCATACTGGTGCTTTTATGTGTCATTTGTAATAACTTTTGTTGACTATATTAATTCAATTTTGTTTTCACATATTTACCATAGTAACAGCTGGATTCTTTGCTAGCTTGCTCTTGCTTTTACCCAACTCATATTTAACTTCAGGTCAATGACAGCTGGTTACATTTTAATCTAGTAGTCTATGCTAGACACAAGGATGCAAATCCACCCTACATAGTGCTTTTATGATTTCCCTTGTTAATTAACAGCAGCTCAAGCTGGAGGGTACAAGTAAGATTTACATGAAGCAGAGATTGCATGGAAGCAAAGCATAAATGTTGTTTTAACCACAATCTAGGTTTTTCATTATAGCTTTTAGCAAAACCAAACATTGGGATATGCATTCATGCATCTGCAACTTAATGCCTCAATTCACTCTAAAAAAAGTGACGGATTACTGATCTTTTTAGTAATGTTGCTTGTTTGAATTAGGAAAGCAGAGAGTAGTTTTAATCTAAGAATTATATAGCTTGATAACTGAATCATGGTATTCTCATGATCTTTCCAATGAAATTTTCTCTTCCCTCCATAAATCGTTTTGTTATGTTGTAAAATTGCAATAAGATATATTTTTCTTTCTTTGTAAGTAAACTCTTCTAAGCAACTTTTTCACTGTGGAAGTAAGCTACCACAACTAATAAAATAAATCCCAAAAACAGACTGACTGGGGATTATAGAACACTTTTGGAGACAATTAAATTAGGGTAAAGCTACCTTGAAGTGTTCATGACAACTTGATACCCATTCTGCCCTAATCATTCTGAATAGAAAGTAGCAACATTTTAAATCACATCATATTGTGCAACATACATGTTCTGTTAAGGTGATGAATTCAGTAGCTTGGATTAAGTAGACTAGAATTTAGTAGTCTTCTAGCAGGTAGCATTCTCTGATGCTAGGCTACAGACCAAGTTGATATTTGGATGACTGAGCTTCTCTAAGCTTCGTATTACTTTTCAATGAGAGCATTCAATGGAAAACCCATGGGAAGGATTTTTCTGTAGCCTTGAACCTTGAAAAGTGATTCATATTCATTATAAAATACAGGTAGCAAAATCAAAATCTGAGTGCTCCGATTTTCTCTAATCAAAGATTATATTCATGAATCCTAACTTTCTGACTGATTTGCTGTTGCATTCCAGTGTAAGAATATATAATTAAACAGGAAATTTTAAAAAAAAAATGAATTGGAGCTTTCAGTTCCCTTCCTCTGTAGCTGCCCCAGGTGAATTCAAGTGGAAAAATGAATAAGCCTCTATGTAATGAGTGTTGATCTAGTGAGGAATACTTTTTTAACAGTCTGGTGCCAGTGGTTGTTCAGACTTGTTTTCTATTTCTTGCTAGCCCACAGCTTAAAGTGGACTCAAGTTGCTAAGGTTCTCAAAATATGGTTTGGAAAGAATGTTCACTGAAGTTCCTGTCCAGTTGTACAATCGAATCAGAGATGCTCGTTGCTCCTTCGAGAGGATTCAGTGCTAAAGGCAATGGCAGACTCTACAAGATGAAATAAATGGCACACAGGCAGCATACCAAAGTGAAAATGAAGGAATAATGATGAAAGGTGGTGGAACTGATTGTATGGTTTCTAATTTCATGCAAGATGTGCTCCTTTCTGTTAATTATTCCTTGCACCAGAAAAAGCAGAGAGATGGCTAGACAAGATTCTTTCCCTTAGCAACATATTGTGAATATATTAAACTGTATAATAATCAACTACTGTATTGGTGTTCTAATGGGCATCTATTATATGTATGTATGTATGTATGTATGTATGTATGTATGTATGTATGTATGCATGCATGCATGTATGTATATAAACACGAACCAAAGGGAACAGAAACCTTTTAATGATTCTTACGAATCCCCAATTAAAAGGCTGCTGCAAACTAATTAACTTTGATAAGCACGAGCCTCGCCAAAACTGTGCAAGGCTGCCAAAAATAACAGATAAGGTTACCTAGAAATATTTTACAACACAACAGTCTTCAAATACCAACTAAGATACTGCAATGTCCATGAGGCTGGAGTTTCAAAATGTCTTTGCTTCCTACAAAGAACGTTCACTTCATAGCTGGCTTTTATCTTCTTGAAGAAGGGGCCATTACCTGGTAGCCTTACTCCCGAGTCTCCCGTACTGCTGCAGCTGCTCTTTCCTGCGAACAACCCTGTGCGCACGCGCACTTGGCATAGGCTCCTTGGGAACCTCATCGCTGCTGCCCGCCCCCACAATTTCTGAAGGCAGCAGACCCCATGGTCTTGGCCCCTCAACTGAATCCTCGCTCTCCTCAGCTGTCTGCACCTGCTGCCGGCTAATCACAACAGTGTGTGTGTGTGTGTGTATGTGTATGTGTGTATGTGTGTGTGTGTGTGTGTGTGTAAAAATACCATCAGTATCTGGCAGTTGTAAAGCAAAAAAGCAAGACAATAGGACACTTCATTTCCAAAATTGCTCCTGAACCCGAAAGTGTGTATGTTAGTCTATATGTATAGATGTGTAATATAAAATATATTTGGTAAGTACAGAAGCATCATTAAGCTGCCTCAAATCCCATAGAATTCACTAGATATTAAGTACACTGTAAGGAATGAAGCCATGCAAGACTGGATAGGCAATTAACGAGAACAATTAACCAGTGGAGTAGCTTGCCTTCAAAAGGTGTGGGTGCTTCATCACTGGATGTCTTTAAGAAGAGTTTGGGCAGCCAGAGTCTACCACTGAAATGGTATAGGGTATAGGGTTATAGGGTTTCCTGTTTGAACAGCAGGTTGGACAAGGTCCCTTCCAGCTATATTCTGATTGATTGATTGAGTTGACACAAATATCCCCTAAACCACATATTTCACAAATTGACCTTAGTCAATATTTCAGATTGTTCCAGGAGACCCTTTCCTAGTCCTATCAATATAAAGATTTTGCACAATATATTAGACTGTTTTTCTTTATACAAAAAGATACGTTCTGTGCATGTTAATGAATATACCTTCCTATGAATAGAAAGACAAACTTAACAATTAGGCCACCATTAGGTCAAGACAGAAGAAAATTAGGTGAAAGTGAAGATGTAATTTACTTGAAATTGGATCCTTTTTATTAATTATTGGAAAGATAAGACAAATGCATTTAATGTAGTATAGCAACATTACTGCTTATCCAAAGCAATACTATCAAGAGTGCATGTACTTGGATATATATATATATTTGTGTGATTAACTAAGTAAATAAACAAAAAAGATGCTATGCTATTTATTACACAGTTCTAGTACAGCAGATCTCATATATATATCCAAGTCCATGTTTCATAAAAAAGAGTATATCTGTACAGCATCCACATATTTGACCTAATTTGGCAAAATCCTGCATTTATCATTTATATTTGATTCATACACAAGCTCAAGAATATTGCTAGACCAGTCTATCTGCAAGAAAGGCAGGATTTTGATATATACAGTTGATCAGCTCAGTTCTCTGGGGGCAAACTGGCATTTTCTACCTTGAAAGAACTTGTAGTATACATGTTGGCTGTGAAAGGCTTTTTCATATGCTATTTACACAGTCATCATTGCCTATTGTCTGTATCACAGAATGATAGTACATTATGCCTCAAAATGAAGGTTCCAGCTCTATAAAAAAAAGAAAAAGATGAAAAGTCAAATGTGGCTCTGTAAATTTATTTTTTGGAATGAATGCTGACATTAACTCAAGAGGTATGTGACTTATCCATTTTTGAAATAGCAATTTTATCTGCTCTTAAAAACTTGACCTAATATGCTTTTCTGTGGCATAGATTTTATAATATTTGGTGATGTTAGACAATCAATATTTTCCCCCAAGGTCGTTTTAGAAATCTGCTTGACATTTGATTATGTGACTTATATTGATAATTTCTCCCATTTTGGCTTTTGTTTGCTTGTGCAGTTTTATCTCTATTTTTTTCTTTCTCTTTGTCTTTGTATTTGTAATGTTTTATTCCTTTCTGCAACAGTGGTTAGGAAATGAATATAAACAAACAAACATATAAATAAATAGAATGTTGACATTTTAGTCAGTCAAAATAACTTATTCATGTAGATCCTGTTGTTTTGAATGAATCAAACGAAACCAAATCAAAATCAGAGTTGTGTTTCTTTATTTTGACGGGAAAGTATGTTTGTAATATTCCACAGTATTTTCCTAAATCAATGTTGAACTGGAGACTAGATTTTACAGCTGACCTCAATTTCAACTCATACATTTCCCTATGTCTCAGAACAACACATTTCCCTAAACTACTCATAAGTCCTTTTAAAGGACAAGATAAGAGTCTAAAAATCTGATGAGGCAGGTCTATTAAAATACAGTTGACAGGCATAGGCTGTTTCCCTGCAGGAAAGGATTCTTTCGGAGAGACACAAGTCGACTAGGAAAGAAGGCATTGCCTGGGAATAGAGGTTTCTCTCATCTCAGTTGCTGATATCTCAAAGCTACAGCTAGATGGGGCTCCAAAGGCAGAAGTATAACGGTTTTCAGTTTACAAGGGAAAACGTATTTTTGTTTTGATCCATTGTATAGCTAATTTTGAAAAAGAAGAGAGCACTCTCAATACAGGTTGTCCTCGACTTGCAACAGTTCATTTAGTGACCAGCCATTACAACGGCAGTGAGAAAAGCGACTTATGACCATTTTTCATACTTACAATTGTTGCAGCATCTCCGTGGTCACGTGATCAAAAGTCAGAGGCCTGGCAACTGCTTCATGTTTATGACAGTTGTAGTGTCCCGGGGTCATGTGATCAAATTTGCGACCTTCTGACAAGCAAAGTCAATGGAGAAGCCAGGGTCACTTAAAAATTGCATTACTAATTTAACAACTACAGCGATTCACTTAACAAGTGTGGCAAGAAAGGTCATTAAATGGGGCAAAATTAACTTCATAAATGTCTCGCTTAGCAACAGAAATTTTGGGCTCAATTATGGTCATAAGTCAAGGACTACCTGTATTACTTTTGTCATTCTGTGCCTGCCTTTTAACTGCCAGAACCAAATGTCTTCATGCTGAAGCTTTGGCTATCTTAGGCCACTATTCTTGGTCTCCAACAGTGTGGATACATTGTAATGAAGTCCTTTTTATGGTATGAGTTTTTAAAGTATGTTTTTACTTTACAATAATAATAATAATAATACTTTATTTGCGGTCACAGACCAAAACACAAGTACAACAAAAGAAGAACATGGGAAAATTAATCATGAACAATTGGTCACCAAAAACTTGACTAAGGGGAATTACAGCGTTCTCCTCTGCTTACAGCTCTTACAGCTTACAGCTCTTAAAAAGAATTTAGAAACCTGAGAAGTAATGTATGAGGAACCATCCCCTAAACAATATAAGAACAAATTACTAACATTGGGTCTAGAAGGATCTGTTCCAAGGAGAGACAGTAACTTAGGTCTGCCTGTGTTATACATAGGGCAATATAAAAGGACACGCTCCACAGTTTCAACCTCAGCTCTGTCCTCAGTAGTGCTGAGGGCAAGACATTAAAACGAGTTAGGGAGAAAGCTCTTCTATACTTGGGAATGGTTAGAGTGTAAAAATAGGAAGCCATCCTCAGTCCATAATTAAGTTTTTACTTTGTTTTTGGCTGTGGATATCTGGACTGTTTATCTTAACCTATAATTATTGATTACTTGTGTCAAGATAAGGGCAGTGGAATTGTTGACTCTCCCGATCATGTTGGACCTCTCAAAGGCTTTTGATACTGTCAACCATTAGTACCCTTTTGAGCTGATTAAGGTTTACAAGCCTGAAAATTCCATGCCTAACGGTAACTTAATCTCAGTTTACATATAATGCTAAGCCATGTTTAACAATGATTAGTTGGGTTTTGTTGAACCATGATTTAGTGGAACAATATACGGGTGATTTCTGTAACAGTGTGAAGTTGTGTCATTTGTGAGCTGGTGGGGATTTACATTTTTTATAGTCTGCTAAGGAACTCTGGTATTTTATAAGATACTTTTTCTTTCGACTGTTCTAAGATGTATGATCTAAGAATGCATGCTATTCTATTGGAAAGAATTGGTTACCGAACAGCAGGATATCCAGATTACTCCTATAAATCTACAGAAAACATTAGGACATTTTACAACTTCCCAATTAAGAACAGCTTCTGCTAATTAGAACAGCTGATACTTGTTATAAAATGTCTTAGGAAAATGAAACTGAATAAACAATTGCAGAAATACTTGATACCACACTTTGATGATTTTTGTGTCTTAAGCTTCATTGTCAAAAGTTCTTGCAATAACATGATGTTTGCTTAGATGTGGTATTGTCATGAATCATTCTTGCTCAGCAAGACTAATATAACTTCTTGTTATTTCTTTCAAAAACAAATAGTTCACACAACCTGCATTTTCTATTCAGAACAGTAATGATGGTGGTTGGGTGCTCCTCCAAGTTCAAGGAGGGAATGATCAGGCATCCTGAAAACTGTAGCGTTGTTTTATAACACTATATAGTAATGATAATAGCAGAATAACAGAATTAGAAAGACCTTGGGGAGTCTTTAAAGAGCACAAGGCTGAAAATAACTATTGAAACAGAAGAAGCCCTTGAGGTGCTGATATCACCACTTAGAACTCTTGAGACAGAGACACAATATTTGTTTGATCACTCATTTTTTTTGCCTTGTCAATGTAACTTTTTTCCTTCATTGATTTTGTCTGTTGAAACCAACAGCCTAGTAATAATAATAAGGGGATGGGGGGGGCGCATTTGAAATAACTGGAATAAACCTGGATATTTATACTTTAATTGATTAGTTTGTAGGCTTGAATGGAAAACGTTGACTAAGCTGATCATTGGCCATTTATATTTCCGAGACATGCTTCTCCGTGTGTAGGGTCTGGGAAAATGCCTCCATTGCCTTCCCCCTTTAAAAAGGACTTGATTTATTTATAATATTTTCATTTGGGGTTCTACTACTTTTTGACTTAGAATAAGAAGCTAAGTGACCTCATTAGAATCAAGCTGAACTCCTTGTGATTATCTGGACACAATCTGGTAGAGGGTTTATTTTTTATTTTGTAAAACAAAGCAAAATAAAATAATGTAGTTTTAGTCTATCATAATCTTCTAAAAAGTATTCACTACAGCAGGTGTCAAACTGGCGGCTCGCAGGTTGGATGCATCACGCACAGGCCACGCCCATCCCGGCTCCACAAAGGCAAAAAAGTCACGATACATCATGTGATGCAATCAGGTTTGACACTCATGCACTACATAATAAGGTGTGCATTTTAGCACCCATTCCACTCTTCAATTTCTATATTAATAACATGGCAAAATGGTTAAATAAATCAAATAATCACAAACATACCCAAAATAGGGGATCAAAGGGATCTCTATGCTGAAGATGTAGCAATCCTCTCCAGGACATCCATAGCAGAAGTGGTCTTCAGCAGGTTCTGACCAGTTCTGGAGAACCGGTAGCAGAAATTTTGAGTAGTTCAGAGAACCAGTAGTGGAAATTTTGAATAGTTCAGAATACCACCTCTGACTGGCCCTGCCCCCATCTATTCTCTGCCTCCTGAGTCCCAGTTAATCAGCTGGTCTTCTTTTGTTGCCCTGCACAGAAGAATTGAGCTGGAAAGCAGGTTAGTGGGGTTGGGAGAGAATGAGGATTTTACAGTATCCTTTCCCTGGAGTGGGGTGGGAATGGAAATTTTGCAGTATCCTTCCCCTGCCATGCCCACCAAGCCAAGCCAAGCCACACCCACCAAGCCACGTCCACAGAACCGGTAGTAATTTTTTTTTAATCCTATCACTGAATTCTGTAGACCTTAAAAAAGCAAGTGACTAAGTATCTAGATGTTGTCATGCAAACTACCAGCTCAAGAAAAACACATTGTGACTATGCAGTTGCCTGTGGCCAAAGATCAGCTGTGGATTCTTTCTGGGGTAGTTCTTCTTGGGCAGGTGTCTTCAAGCTTGACAGCTTTAAGATTTCTGGACTTCCAACTCCCAGAATTCCTCCACCAGTCATGTTAGCTCAGGAATTCTGGGACTTTAAAGTCCACAAGTCTTAAACTTGCCAAGTTTGAAGAGCCTTGTTCTTGGGCTAGTTAGGAAGGCAGTTTATTAAAGCACAGCATTTAAGGAAGGATAATAAATCACCAATCACAAATGAAATTGTTTATCAGGCTCCATTGTGGATTTTGTGTGTACATTCACATTGGAGTAAAATGTAAAAAAAGCCCAAGGAACTTCTGAAATGTATAATGCTATAAGCCTATATATACTCTGCAATATTGAATTGCAGGAAATCGCTTTGAACCTCTGTAGTCAGATAAATATCTGGAATATGAAAGATCCATGTATCTAATTCTGAACTTGTTCTCTGCCAAATAAAGATTCTTTTCTCTAAAGAAGAATCTTAAAAAAAAAAAACACCAAAAAATAACCAGGCTAATAAAGTTTTTCATTGCCCTGCCAAAAATATGAAGTAATGGCCAAAGGCCCTTTGGTGTTGAAGGCTTTTTGAGTCTCCTCCAGAGTAAGCAAGCCATAACCTGATTTATTGAATGAATCTTCCAAATCTCTTTCATCCATTTGCTGCCAAATCCACTTAACTGGGAGTAATTGGAATTGTTTATATTGTTTGTCTTGTTTTGTATCTTTCCCATCTATGGAACCTTGATTTTGAAATAGATGGTTAAATGATAACTGCTAAAATGGAGCAGATGCGCCTTATAGTGAAATTAATATAAGTCCATCTTCTTTTAAAATAGCCTTCTTTTGACAACTTAACCTCATAGAATTGTCTTTACTTAAATAATGTTTTATGTATATGTACATCATCTTGTAAGACAAGTAATACTTTTTCTTAAGAATTATTTGTTATTTGTGTAATATTCTCCTTTTCAAAGGAGTCCTATGAGTCTCATATTAGTTCAGAAGAGTTATTCTATTTATTTGATATGATTTCCAATGTATAGTGCTATCAATATCTGACAGTTCTTCATACTCTATCATACTTGTGACATTCCTCAATATTTCTACCTGAGAACATCAGATCATGTGTCAAAAATTCACAGATCAAAAATTTGTCTCTTGGACATTCCGTCTTCAAATACATCTTCTGACATCCTTAAGTCAACTTAAGCAAGTAAAAACACATTTCCTCAGAATCTGCCTATTCAGACTAGCTATAAGTCTTTTGGTGTAATCTGTTAATTACTTTCCCTTTTTATCCTATCCGTTTTTCCAAAGGTTGTTCTCCTGTCTGAATAGTTAAAACGTTTTTTAAAAGAAAATTTCTCATTAAAACTTCCTGAATGTGATACACTGACCTTTCCTAAGTTCCCTTTAACATTCTCAGACTTTTACATGAGCATTTGGTAACTGTAATGTTTGGAAATGTTGAACCTTGCTTATCATTCTTTGCCTTTGTGTTTATGTAGAACAGGTACGATGAGTGCTTAAGTAGAAATTTTTTGATTAAATGGATAAGTAAGAATGTGTCTAAGAATTTACCCTGGATGATGGTAGCCTGTGAAAACAATGTTGTTATTTTTTAAAAACAGGAGCGGGATTTTGATAAAGAACATAATTGTTCAAGCACTGCAGTTCTTTCCATTACCCTTTAGCAGTTCTGGACATAACTTCCAATTAATTATAATTCATTTAACAAATCTTAAAATTTTGAATTCCCAACTCAGCCTTTTCATTGTACATCTATTTTGCCATCCATTGTAAGCTATTTATTATGGAGGGTAAATTAGTATAGTAAATTAGTATTTGGTATTTCCAAACCTTCACTTTTATTACTTGATGAGGTAGCATTTCTAACCTTTTCCAACTGTAGAGAAGATTCTTTCCAAAAGAATTTGCCTATGAATTTTTTTTTGCAAGTTTCTTTCCTTCATGCTGGAAGCAGTGCTATATTAAAAGAAGCTAAATTAAATTGGTAATCATTTGTGTACAATTCTATTTTTAAGGTCAGTAAGTAGCATATTATTACAGTGTCATTAAAAATAAAATCATTATGAGATTTGTCTTCTGTGATTTAATGAACTCATCGGAAGGTGAGTATAGATGAAGGAATACTTTATTATGCTTGGTAGACATGTAAAAAAGCAAAAAAATAAAATAAAAATGAATACAAATACATACATTAATTTATAAGATTTTAAAGGTAAAGTACAATTGAAACCAGAAACTTTTAGGACTAATGAGCAAGCAATTAAAAAAAAAGCATGGAATTTATGATTTGTGGTTCCAATGATTAGACAGAAACTTCATAATAGAGAAGAGTAAGTTTTTTTTGCATTGTTTTTTAGTGGTACAGGTAGTCCTCAACTTACAACATTTCATTTAGTGATTGTTTGAAGTTACAATGGCACTGAAAAAAGTGACTTTATGGCCGGTTTTCACAAAACAGTTGCAGCATCACCATTGTCACGAGATCAAAATTCAGATGCTTGACAACTGACTCATCTTTATGATGGTTGCAGTGTCCTAGGGTCATATGATCCCCTTTTGCAACTTTCTGATAAGCAAAGTCAAGGGGGAAGCTAGATTTACTTAACAACTGTATTACTATTTTAACAACTGATTCACTTAACAGCTGTGGTAAGAAAGGTCATAAAATGGGGCAAAACTCACTTAACAAATGTCTCGCTTAGCAACAGAAATTTTGGGCTCAATTATGGTCGTGAGTCTAAGACAACCTGTAACTTATATTTGTCACAAAAAATACGAGAAGCTTCTGTTTCTTTTCATTTTTTCTTTCTGCACTTTTGCTTTTTTTCCTTATTTTCTTTACTGCTTTTAATCTTTATTAATTTATGTTAGTTTTTATGTTCTTTGTAGAACTTTTAATAAAAATGTTACAAAATCAGCTTCACATGTCACTCAATAACCCCAAATGTGGTCTATTTGTGATTTAGCATATTACGCGAACTCAGATATCATGGATTATGGCTTACAATGGAATGTGAACTCAGCTAAATTACAGTGCCAGTTATGAATCCATCCTGTGTAGATAATGCTTTTACTACATTTGTGGCCATTCAAGAACTACTAAGACATCAAAATACCTGCTATCAGATGAGACCAACAAGAAACGATTCCCATAAAAGAAATTTGCCTCTGATTGCTAAAGGAGACTCATTAATATTACTGAAATACTGAATTTCTTCTTAAATCTGAATTATTTTGTATTAAGAGTAGTTATATTAAAATTATTTTTTAATTAAGTTTTTGTAGAGCTGTGTAGCATTTTGAATTTTGTTCTAAAGAGATGTATCAAAGACTATGGGAGACCTATTGCCACTCTTTAAAGTATCCATGTTGTTTCATAAGATTGTGTAGCAGCTGTTTTAAAGAGTTGAACAGATGTAGTCATTGTACCTCTCCACATTCCTAAACATCTTTGTAGAAGCAAATCTGAAACATTACAAAACTGCAGTATCTTGCTATATTTATACAAAAATTGTTCTTGAAAAATGTGGCAGTGTTTTTTTAACAAGAGTGATAGATTGATTCACAAGGACTAGATTTATCAAGTATTAACCATACAACTAAATGAGAAGCCAAATATAGAGAAATTATGCCTCTGAATATCTGCTATGTTTGGAGAAAATAGAAACAGTTGTCCAGGTGCCAGTTCTGTAACAGTTCATAAATTACATTAAGCCATTATGTGATTTATCTATTTGATTTGATTACTGGCTATACTCCCTGATTCTGATTTATTCCCTAAACCATGATTAATGAAAAATGACTTCATGTGAAGTCAGTAGTAGTACTATGATCAAAGATGTTTCTAGACTTGCCTAATATAAAACTCCCCGGAGTTCTATTAAATATTAGTGGCTTGCGTGTTCTTGTCTCTATCTGTGACAAAGTCCTTCAAATGATGCCAGCATCCTGTAGACATTCTTGCATTCATTCCAGTTATTCTCAAGAAAAGTTTAATGAGTATGTCATTAAACTTCCTGGTTTCCATACAAGCTATATTACTGTAAGATATCTAATCATTTTATAATGCTGAGGGGGCCTTATAATTGTCCTTTTCAAAAACAATTGTTTAAATAAGCACTTCTATTTTCTTATTGATTGAATTTCCTTGTTTTCCCAAATGATACCTTAATTTTGAAAAAAAATAACAATTTACACATCAGTCTGCTATTTTTGCTTTACTTTAGACAGCCATCTCATTTATTTTTTTTGCTCATAAGTCAGGGGTACAAAAAATGAGGCAGATGGGCCATGACCAAAAATTTTGAGATCTTCCTTTTTTTGCCCATTACTAGGTGATAAAATCTCATGTCCAAGGGTTTTTGCCAACTGTAGATAAATTTGCACTGGCAGATTGTACAACCTATATTAATCAATGACTGTTACATAAATATTGAAGATAAATGTAAAATGCATTCAAAGATGTCATTATAGAACTCATTGGCAGGTTAAAAAAAGGCAGGGGTCCTTAAAGCGTGGTTGGAGTCAAAATAATTTTGAATGGACATATTTTAAAAGGCAAAATATACGAATAAGGTTTATAGACATTTGAGGCTCCAATTTCATCCTCTAAGAACTTCTCCCAAATTAGGATCCTTATCCTAGCCACATTTGGAATGTATCCATGCTACATAAACCCCAATATGGCCCTTGAGTTGGCAGACATGCATAAATTATCTGTTATAGCTATTTAAAATATGAATAGGCATTTTCTGCTTGAGCATGCTGGCATCATCCATTAGCAAGTATGGTACCAAATCTTTTTTTTTTAAGCGTCTAAAGATCTCTTTGCCAGCATTTGTCAAAAATTGGTAACTGTTTTCTTCCATTTGGGGCACGAAACCAACAAAACTATGATCTATTGTCTATGTTAAGACAAACCTAATACATTAAGGGGAAAAAAACCAATATCTTCCTCATTCCAAATTCCAAATAGAAATGGAAATTCTGGAATCTGAAATTATGCCACAAACTGTTTTTGGATAGATAGATTTATTTAGTTTCACTAGCAAAATAAGCATTGTCCATGAAACAAGAAATGTTGGCAGATGTCTTATCAGATGTCACACTGAAACAACTGTTTAAGAATCACCAAAGGACATTTGTTGATTAAGAATTCTAGTAGAAATTTCTGAGTGCTGCAGGGTTAGAAGTGGAACGGATCTCCAACCCAATGAAACCCCAGAGATATTGCCATGTTTCCTTCCTTTTGGAGTTGCCTTTGTGAGATCAGTTTCACTTAGCATAGCAAACGTAAACTCCCAGTTGGTAACCCACGTTGTCCCTTTCCTGAATATTAGTACTTGCATTGTTACTTACATCATTGCATGCACATTTCAGTGGAGCATGGAGCAGCAACTGGGGATCAGATTCTGTTATCACTGCAATAAAGAGTGCAACCTCTAGCATATCACAATATCAGTGGGCAAGCCTTATTTTGAATAATTAACGTTCTTTATATCCAAAAGAAAAATACCCCTTTTTAAAAAAATGACCTCATAGATCAAAGATTGGAGAATACAATATGAAGATCAAAAGATGATAAATTATAATTGTAGTGTTTGCACAGTTGAACAAACTGTTGAGAGATTGCAGGAAGGCTCCAGAAAGAGAAGATAAAATCCTTTTAAGTTCTATAGCTGAGTTATCACACTAACATCAGGAAGAAGATTAGAATACAGGTTGCTGGTTGAGTTCAGCTCTGTTCTTATTTAAAGACTTGGAACCATTGAAAGTTTGTTCCCCGCCCCCCATAGCTACACCCAAATTTCAATGTTGCATGAGATCATCTTCAAATAAAAATGTAGAAATGCTGCCATATGGACTGTCTCTAGACATACAACGTAATGAATTAACAGAAGGGAGGAGAATACATATTTTACAGTTGAAAGAAAGGAAGAGCTTAATAAGGAAAATTGAAATCGAACTGTAAAAAAAAACTAGTGGGAAAAAATGTGTCTTTCTGACAAATAAGGACAGCTATCTTGAAAGGACTAAATTTAGGAGTAATTCCGATTCAAACTCTAATTGAACTTGCTTTGTTATGAACACTGTCGCGTCAAACGCCCAGTCTTTGGCGGAGACAAGATTATAAAAAAAAGTACCGTATCCCTCATTTCAAGCTGTTTTTTTTTTCTGAATCTTGTTCGTTGAAGGCTGAGCTGGGAGTGGAAAAGGCTTTCTAAAGATCAAACAATCGGCCGCCTATCTCCACCCATATAAACTTCACCTGGTAAAGATATTGATCCTTGTTGCCTCGTGAAAGACTTCCCCATTGTCAGAATAAAAATGGCTCGTACCAACTATTTCACGGGGGAGATTTAGAAATCTCTTTTATATATATTCCCACTTTCCTTTCCTGATACCAAAAAAAGAAACCAACGTAGCTTTTCGGACTGTTGGTATTAATCGGTCGGGTAAAGGGAAGACCAGATTGGGGCATTTCTTGAAGAAGAGCAGAGGTACCGGACTTCACAAATCTCAGTTGCAGACACCACGCCTTATGACGGCCTCCCCCCGAAAGAGGGCGCTCTTTCCTCCTCGTGGTTAACAAGGCGCAAAAACTGACTAAGGCATCTATGGATTAGAAAGGGGATTCCCAGCTTGGACTTCGGCGACCGCTGATAACGCGCTCTCAGCCAATAGCAAACCGTTCTTTTCTTTAGCGGTGCTCTCCAATCACCGCTCTGGACTGCTGCTTCCTGTGCAACCTGCCGAACGCTGACGGAGTCGTCCGGACCTTTCCGACTGGGCTGCCCTCCCTTTATCCCAATGCTGCTCTCTCCCTCTCCCTCTTTTTCTTGTCCCTTGACTTCCCTGGGCGGGGATAGGAGTCTCTTCCTTCCTTCTCTGTTCCCACCCACCTTTGCAATTGCAATCAAGATGGAGGAGCGGGGCGGCTTCAGTTCTCGTCCAGAGCGCTGTTGCTAACGCAGCTGCTCCTGCGGTGGCTCCCCAAAGACCGCAATACCCTGCCGCCAACTTGCCCGGTCGCCGCCACCTGCTTTCATTCCCTTTCCCTCCCACCGGCTTGCTGCTGCTCTGCTGCTGCTGCATTGATTGCAACCCCTTCCTCCCATCAACATCCATGCGCCCTCCCTTCCCCCTCCTGCGATTGTCTCTCTCCCCCCCCCCCTTTTGCTCCCGCATGCATCCATTGCTTATGCATGCGCCGCACACCCTGCCTTTCTGGAGGGGCTGCCGGGGGCTCTCCTAGAACGGTAATCGCGGAGCGCACACCTTCCTGTCGGGTCCTCTTCCTATTGTAACCATTTGCTGCTGCCTGTGCAACCGAGCCATCCACCCATTCAGCCACCTCTTTCTCCCACTCCCTCCCGCCCCGCCACCTTTGCACCATCACATCACCGTCGTTTCTCTGGATGGATTTCTTCCTCGTTTTGTTTTTTTGCTAGAAGGTGGAAACCGGGGATCCGGTTGCGTGGTGGTGGGGGAATTAAGGGTTCGTCTTCCCGTCATCCTGCTGTCAGGGATCTAGGAAGGAGGCTGATCATCGTGGCGGTAGTCGAGGGATCAGATCCGGAGGAGCCACCGACCTCAGTCAGTAGCCATGAGCGGTTCCACGACCGCCTCCTCCAACAGCGGGAACGCGGCTGGGGAAGGGGCGGAAGACGCTGCCAAGGATTCCGCGGACATCGCGGCTTTCTTCCGTTCGGGTAAGTTTGCAAAACCCGAAGCAAAAGGTGCTCTTTCAGGGTGGGGTGAGGATGATGATGATGATGATCAAAAGAGTTCGGGAAAGAAAGAGGAGATTCTCTCCTAATATTGTCTTCCCGTCCCTTTTCCCAACGGGTCTGGAATTGATGCTGTCTATACATCCATGTTCGCAAGCAAAGGGAGTGATTCATGTCTGGTGATTAAAACCGTGCCTTAGGAGCTGCTTCCCTTTCTAATACTTAACGGAAACGAAGAGATGCTATCTCTTAAGAGAGGCCCCCATTAAAGATAATCTTTAACTAGCTCTGGTATCTTGTTGCTAAAATCCCCCCCCCCCCCTTTTAATAAAGTCATCCTGTTGTAAAAGTGAAGATATTTTTTTTTTTAAAAAAGGCTTGGTTTTCTGTAGATTGTAAAGATAGAAGGTGCGTCAGGCTTACTTGTATATCTTTAAGGATGTTTAATTTCTTTCCTCTCACTGAAACAAAAATGTGATTAAAACAACAACCCAAAATTGTATATTTGAAAAAGCTGTGGGGAATCAGGAGTGGGCTTCTGTTTGAACAGATAGTACGTTTAATCCTATTGAATGCAAATTCATAATAGCAAGGTGGGCTTAGAGGAACACTTTTCAAACATTTGAAATCTCCTTCTGAACCTTGACTTTGAGGGATGAATCTTGAAGATCTAATAAACACAGTGGAATCTGATAAGCCAGAAGTCTCTTTATCCCTGCTGTGCTCTAAGTGTACCTTAATGTCATAACCATGGCCTTGTCCATCAGCCACAGTTCCTGATCATTGTAGTTATTGGAAATGGCAACAAATGCAACTCCTTTTGTTTTATTTTCCAGAAAAAGAAAGCATCTTGTTTTATAGCCTTTACGGGGTCTTTGGTAGTTATTTTTTATTAAAATGGTAACATAGCACAGATATTCCTTCCAGTTTAGTTGCATTTTGCTGTCAATTCTCATAATATTGAGTGCCATATTGATTCCATGAAATGAGAAGCTCTGATTGGATTCACTTTTGGGGGATACTTATTAAGAATTTGATAGAATGTGGACATCAAAACACTTCATATTTATTGTAAGGTAGGTTTTTTAGAGGACCTGTGGCAAAGCAATGTATGCATCTTTGAGACTTAAGCTGTTAAAAAAAAATAACTTCGACAGGAGGCAAATGCCAGAAGCCTTGCCTTACATGGTCACTCCAGCTGTTGTGGTAACCTTCTTGTATCCAGTTACAGTGGTGGTAATTTTTTTTCTTTTTCTAACGCGTGTTGATGGCCTACTAGCTGGAAATGGAAACAAAACTAATCAAAGCAAACAATAATTTCCTCAGATTCTATCCAGGAAGGTACAAGCAAAAAGGGAATCTGTATTGTTCAAACTGTCAGCTTCCACTTTTTGTAGGACCTCAGTGTTTGGAGCATAAGTCAGGGAAATATTCTAAAAGTTCTGGAGAGGGAGAAAGCAAGCACTCACAGGGATTGCCTTGGGGTATGTGCTTTGCATGATTGACATAGAAATGCGGTGTTATTTTTGAAAGTATGCATGTGTGTGCTGTTCCTGGGATACAAGTAGGAAGTTGCGGGTTTCTCTTTTGTTGCCTTGAGTGAAACTGACAGTATTTAGAACCAAAGGAGGAATCACTGGTGGGCTTAGACAAATTCAGACAGAGCAGTGGGTCTGGCTTTATATTGTGGAGGTAAGGCCTTTCTCTGTTCGGGTGGGCTGTCATTACAATCTTTGCCAAAGATTTCAGTTGCCAAAGATGCAGAAAGAAAAGCATGTCAGTAAACTACTTCTTGGAATAGCTTTCCGAACACTGTTTTTCTTAACCAGTAATAGACAAAAAGTTCATTTCCCCATTTTGTGACATTTTTGTGTTCATGATTAATACCACCTATATGTTGCTTATCTTTTCAATGGAAAGGGGGAACGAGCAGAAAGCTTGCAAATGTATTAATCTGAATGCCATTTAAAAGACTAAGCCTGCTGAGATCTAGGAAAACTCATTTCTTGAAAAATGAAGTGCAGGCAGATTGAGTGAAGGTTGCATGTTAATCTTTCTTTGTGATAGGCATATAGAAGGAAAATCGGATATAACTTGTTTACCCTTCATCAACTATTGGCTTGCTTGTACTTTCTTGGACAAAAAAAAAAATGTGGGTGTCCATGGGCAAAAGAAAACTATCAAGGTATTATGTTAGAGGCTTGTATCCATACCTGATCAGAAATGGCTGTGCTCAGGCTACTTTATTGTATGTATATAGTAGAGTAATGAATAATGTAGATTATGTAGATTATTTTAATGTAGATACATGAATGAATAATGTAGAATAATGAATAATGTAGATTCCCAGGGTGGATATATGGACCCTGTTCTTTAGAAAGCATCAGTCCTGGTTATTATTACTGTCACTGGGCTCAGGCCAGAGGCTTCTTACTCTTTCCAGCTTTACAAAAGCACTCAATACACAGCATTGTTTACAATATAATTTGCATTCCCGGATCATGTGAATATTGCACAGTTTTATATTCTCACAAGATGAGCATTATTCCAATTGGAATTGTCTAATTTGCTCTGCCTTGCACTTCAAAGATGTTTTGAGATTATGTGTGAATAGCAAAAGGTTATTTTATTCTTGCATTTGGGCTACCTTTTATCACTGGGATAGCTTTGGATATGGACTTATCTGAAAAGTCTAAATTGTAACTCCAGTTTTAATTATCTGAAGTTTAGGAAATGGGTGGATTCTCTTCCTGGTCAAAATAAAGATGTCTTCCTCTTCCTCTCTGAATTCCATTGTAAAGCATATTCCCCATGGATTACAGAAATTATTTGATTCAATATGTTGCTACCCATTGGACTACTGGGAATCTTTCAATAAAAGCATAAACGTTTCTTGTTAGCACTGATGGAAAATGTGAAAACCTATAAAAATCAGTGATGGGCAAATATTTCCTTCCTGTAAGAAGTGATTTAAAGAACTGTAGAGTGAGTCATGACCTAGCATATTCTAGGAGGTGATGGGATTTTTTTTTTTACTTGTCAGAGTTAGACCCTAGGCTATCTAATTAATATTTTTAATATATCATAGTATCCAGAGGCTTGAAAGCATCCTAATAAGTATTTGAATAGGGAAAACCTGGAGGTTGAGGCAGTTGATATTCAGTATGAATATACAGTATAATAAGGGAGAGAGAAGAAATACAATCACTGGAAACTGGCAGAAAGGGGAGATTTAGAAAAGATCTGAGGGGGAGGGGAGATTAAGCCAAAGAGCAGCGTTCCAAGCATATAAGTAGGAGTGTGTAGTCAGGGAGCAACAGTGACTGGTCTTTTAGGATTGCAAAAGAGGGAGTGGGCTTTGAATTTAAATTGATGCTGCAGCTGTTAAAAGAGTGTTATTAGTCATTGGGAAGGATGAACTTTTTATGGCATGGAATGTATTGACTGGGCTGCCAGTTGTTTCCACTGGGCTAGTTAGTATAAATCAGTCTTAAATTTTGCTTGTTAGAGTCTTGGGTGTTGAGTAGCCTGATCACCAATTAGAAGGAAAGAAATAAAAGATTTAGGAGGACCAGTATGTGATGCTTTGTAATTACAATTAATGCTGCACCATTCTGAAAAGATCTAAGAAAGTGAGATTACGCTTACAGTTGGATAGGGCCAGCCAAACATAAGACAGGATTGACAAAGTAGTATAGTATAGAAATAGCACTTCTTTCTGTTTGTAAAATGCTAGTCTTCATCCTCATGTAATCTGAAGATGGTACTATGAGAAAGTTCAAGTATAAACTTCAATGCTAAAGTGAACGATAATCATTGATTAGATTTCTTGACCCTTTTTGAAGAAAGAAGATGCAACTATGGGATCTTCAACTGAACTATAGTGTAGCAGTAGAAGAAAAAAATCCAAGCCCACTTCCACTTTCTGTCATACATCTTTTCTTTCTGTATAACTTTGGTAAGAATTCACTTTCCCTGCCACCCTAGACAGCTGTCTAATTTTTTGTCTGAGTCCAGGGCTACTCACAATTATTTTATATTGTTTGGGGACATGATTTTACCCACCTCATTTAGCTTAGATAGCAGACCATAGTGCTCTAAAGGACATTTCTTTAAAAAAAAAAAAGGCTGTAGCACATTTTTATTTCCTAAGAAACAGTAGATAGATATCTCACCATACTGTGGGAATGTTCTGATATATTTTAAGGTAACAGATTAAACAACTGATCACCAGATCCAATATGCACCTTTTGAAAGAATAGCGTATCAAGCCTGTGACCATAATACTTTAATATATATACAATTCCTGCCAATTTTGTTTTAATTGGCAAAATTAATATTGGTGGCACTGTAGAGCTTCCATATTAAAAGTACCACAAAGGCATTATTACAAAGACATATACGAGGTCTGACAAAGAATTCTTGTCATGTTCTTCACCTCTCATTCTTTCTTGTTCCCTGCAATTATATAATTTGACCCACTAGATCTGATGTGCTGCTTAGCACTTCGTGGTCTACATTTTTAAAATGCCTTCTAAAAATAGATGAAGGAGTGACTTTGAACAAACTAGATCAAGAAAAGTTTCAGAAGTTGTGTAATGTTCAAAGATATTTTTGCTCATCTTTTGAACTACTTTAAATGGAATTAGTTTCTTTTTGTTCAGTATTTTTACAAATCCCATAAGACCCCGTTTGGTATGGTGGTTAAAGCGCCAGGCTAGAAACTAGAATGCTATTACAGGCAGTTCTCGACTTACAATAGTTCAATTAGTGACTGTTCAAAGTTACAAAGGCACTGAAAAAAATGACTTGTGACCATTTTTCACACTTAACGACCAATGCAGCATCTCCGTGGTCATGTGATCAAAATTCAGATTCTTGGCAACCGGTTCAGATTTATGACGGTTGCAATGTTCTGGGGTCATTTGTTCAGCTTTGCGAACTTCTGACAAGCAAAGTCAATAGAGAAGCCAGATTCACTTAACAACTATTACTAACTTAACAATTTCAGTGATACACTTAACAACTGTGGCAAGAAAGGTTGTAAAATGGGGCAGAATTTACTTAACAAATGTTTCACTTAGCAACATAAATTTTGGGTTAAATTGTGGTCATAACTTGAGGACTACCTATAGTTTTGGTCCTGCCTTAGGCATGAAAGGTGGCTGTATGTCTTTGGGCCAGTTACTCTTAATCCACAATGTCAGGCTCACACAACAAATCAGTCGATTAATTCCAGTCACAACCAATGAATAAGCACTTGGTTGATCCCAAAAAAGTGGACTCTACATTTGCAGAAAATCACTAGATATCCCAAATAATGAAATCCAAACTTTTAATTTTAACCACTTCCTGGTAATAAAACACAGTATTATTTAAACCATGCCAATTGCTGCTAAAGAACATTTTTTCATTGCTGAGATTTGTATTCTTGAGTTTACCCCTTTATTAGTGCCGTCATTGTTCTCTATGGGAGAGAACAAACGTCCTTCGGTGATTTTTAAACAGTTGTTTCAGTGTGACATCTGATAAGACATCTATAAGGAGAGGGAGAAAGGGGAAAAAATAAAAGTTTTCTATAGTGGACAGCTACAATAATTTTAATATAAATAATGCTACATATAAGCCAATATAAATAAAAAATAGTTCTAAGGGAGGTAAATAATATGCCAAAGAAGACATATAACAGTCCTTTGAGGATGCCTCTTACAACAGAAGATGAATATTACTGGGAAATGATATTCTGAGAGAAATGGGCGTTGTCTTACCTGAACGCCTGTTTTCCTTGTAGGCAAGACAGGTCAGCAGTGGGTGTTGCTCTTGTTCTAGCTGCTTGGACTGAGTCTGTCGAAAAGGCTTATTAGCCTAGCTCCACCCACTCTGGATGGCTCCTCCCAGCTTTCTGCGAAGTCATCACGACAGACAGGACTGCCTCTGAGAAAAACAAAATCAAAAGAGACTGTTATTGGTTCCCCCCTCCCATTGGCCCACTGTAAGGACCAGTCCCATCAAGGTGGGGCTGACCTGTCTTGCCTACAAGGAGAACAGGCGTTCAGGTAAGACAACACCCATTCTCCCTTGTAAAGCTGCAACAGGTCAGGAGTGGGACATACCAAAGCTGGATTGTCCTCGGGAAGGATTAAGACTGGTCCTGGTTCCCATGCTCCATGACTACTCGTTGCAGAACCCATCTGCCAAACGCCGCATCCGCTGAAGCAAAGGTGTCCAGCCGGTAGTGGCGAATGAAAGAAGATGGGAAGGTCCACGTGGCTGCCTTGCAGACTTCTTCAACTGAAGCTTGCATTGCCCCGGCTGCAGTTGTCGCAGCGCTGCGAGTGGAATGTGCCGTAATACCTCTGGGTACCGGGAGGGACTGACTCGAATATGCCCTGGCTATACATGCCTTGATCCACCTGCTGACTATGGATGGAGTCACTTTTCCTCCCAACATGGAAGATTGGAAGGAACAAAAATGGGATTCTATCCTACGGAATTCAGATGTCCTTTTTTTATAGACCTCCAGTGCCCTACACACATTTAAGGTGTGCCAAGCCTTTTCCAAGTCATGGACTGGATGGGGACAAAAATCTGGAAGCACCAGCTCTTGAGACCTGTGGAACAAGATATTGACCTTGAGGATAAATGCTGGGTCCAACCGCAAAACCAATGAGGGTGAAAGATACAAAGATCAGGGCAAACTGAGAGGGCGACCAACTCAGATACTCTTCTGGCTGAAGTGTCTGCCACCAAGAAGGCTACTTTCAGGGTAAGAAGGTGCAGACTAGCCTGTCGGAGAGGCTCAAATGGAGCCTTCATAAGAGGCTGCAAAACCCTGGACAGATCCCATGTAGGGTGCCTGTGTACCACCGGAGGGCAAAGGTTGGCCACCCCTCTGAGAAACTTATGGACTGTAGGATGCTGTGCCAAGGACTCCAATTTGCCACAAGTCAACACCGAAGAAATAGCCGCCACCTGACAGCGAAGGGTGTTGGGAGAAAGGCCTCTATCCAGACCCACCTGTAAAAATTCCAAAACGTTTGCCACAGAGGCCTATAAAGATTAAATGTTTGATTTGGAGCACCAATTAGAAAAAGCTTGCCAGGTAGCATCATAGATACGGATGGTTGAGGGTCTCCTGGAGGCCTGAATGGTCCTGATTACTTTGTTGGAGAGATGGGCGCATTTTAGCATGCTCCACTCAAATCACCAAACTGTCAGATGTAGCCACTGGGGCTCTGGATGACGCATGGACCCCTGGAAGAGAGAGACATCCTCTTCAGGAATCCTCCAAGGATGGGCTACTGAGAGACCCATTAAATCAGCAAACCAAGGATGCTGAGGCCAATAAGGTGCCACTAATACAATTTCAGCTCTTTCTATCAAAATCTTTGGCACCACAGTCGCCAGCAAAGACAATGGAGAGAAGGCGTATAAGAAACCTGGTGGCCACTTACTGCGTAAAGCGTTGGTCCCCTCCGCCCCAGGAGTGGCAAATGTAGTAAAGAACCTGGGTAATTGAGCATTGAGAGGAGTAGCAAAGAAATCTAATACTGGAAGCCTGACTCTCTGAGTAATTTGTAGAAAGAGCGAAAGGTGCAGACTCCATTCCATGTGGTCAATGGTGGCTCTGCTGAGCCAGTCTGCCTGCACATTATCCGAGCCAGAAATATGCTCTGCCTGGATGGACAGAAGGTGACGCTCTGCCCATCTGCCCAAAGCCTCCATTTCTGCCATAAGGGACTTGGACCTGGTGCCCCCCTGTCTGTTAATATGGGCTTTTGTGGCTACATTGTCAGTCATGACAAGGACATGAGTGCCAGAGACCTGTTGAGTAAATTTTCTAAGGGCTAAACGGACCTCTCTTAGCTCCAACCAATTTATGTTATGTACTTGTTCCTCAGCAGACCATAAGCCTTGGGCTATGTGAGAAGCCAGGTAAGCTCCCAAACCTGATAAGGAGGCATTAATCATTAGGATGAGTCTGTCCTCCACCTTGGAGGACTGGCCCTTGGAAATGGCTCTGGAGAGCCATCAATGAAAAGAAAGCATTTGCTTGGTCAACCTTACCTTCATTAAAGAGTGACTCTTACCGGCCTTCTGATGAGGCAATAGAAACCACTGAAGGGCTCTGTCATGGCCTAGGGAACAATACCAATACA
The DNA here is from genome assembly GCA_023653725.1 of Bungarus multicinctus. Classification (NCBI taxonomy): domain Eukaryota; kingdom Metazoa; phylum Chordata; class Lepidosauria; order Squamata; family Elapidae; genus Bungarus; species Bungarus multicinctus. Next base: position 12,607,661 of record CM042846.1, read on the forward strand.
AGAAATCATCTTATCAAAAAGTTGGGAGAGAGATGAGCTAAAGGGGTAGAACTCTTACTTCATATACTTTTAGCCAATCCCTGCAGGCTCTTTTGCCTTTCCTGTGAAAGGAAAACCTGACAAACTCCTGTGTCAATGATGGCCCCCAAATGAAGCAGACAAGTTGAAGGAGTAAATTGGCTCTTTTTAATGTTAATAGAGAAACCAAGATCCTGCAGAGCCAAGATGGTGGTCTGCAAGTCCCGCTGAGCCCTTTGAAAAGAAGAAGACAGTATCAAAACATCATCTAAATAACATTGCAGCCGCACCAGGAAGGGACAAAGAAGCACTGCCAGGAGAGCCAAAATCTTGGTGAAAACTCTAGGGGGCGGAAGATAATCCAAAGGGGAGAGCCCTATATTGGAAGTGGTGCCCCGATAACAAAACTTAAGAATTTCCTTTGAGAAGGACAGATAGGAATATGTAAGTAAGCTTCCATCAAGTCAATGGATGTGAGGAAGTCCCCTGCCTAACGCTCTCTAGAAGGAGAATGCATTTTAAAATGCCTGTAAACTATGAACTTATTGAGTCTTTTTAAATCAAGAATTGTACTCCATCCCCCCCCCCCCTCCTAGGCTTCGGGAATAACGAAGATTCTGGAGTAAAAACCTGTCCCCTGCTGGTCCACCGGGACCCTTTGGATAGCTCTGAGTTCCACAGGTGCTGGATAGCTGACTCCATGAGCCCCCTTCTCACTGAATCGCTAGAAATCAGGCATGAGATGAAAAACCATGGAGGAGTGGAGTAGAACTCAAGTGAAAGACCCGATCTTACAGTACTTAATACCCAGGTGTCAGAATTTATCTCTTCCCATTTGTCAGCAAACCAAGCTAATTGATCTTCAAAGGGGAAAGACCGAGTCATGCAAGCGTTGGCGATGGTACGGCTCCTTGAAAGGGCTGTTTGGCCGAGAACTGCTGTCTGCCTTTGCCTGAACGATCTGGACGATCGTTGTTATGGGGCCTTGGCTTTATGCTGGAAGCTGGAACTAGATTCACCCCTGAACGAAGGATGCTTGAAGTATGGAGTGGGCCGATGTTCTGCTCTCTTGAAAAGGGATGGAAGCACTTTCCTCTTATCTTTGGTTTTGACCAGAAATGGTTCCAAGGCTTTCCCAAAGAGTTTATCTCCTTGAACAGGAGTTGAGGCCAGCTTCCACTTCCTTCTTCCATCAGCCTGCCAATTACACAACCAGCACGTGTGTCTGGCTTTGGTGGCAAACCTGGCCCCATAAAGGGTGGCATCTGCCGTGAATTCAGTCTCAGCCACAATCTTATTGAGGTCCTGATGGGTCCAGATATCTGCCGCCAGAATCCTCTCTTGCAACTGCTTCAACCATTTAAGCAACGTCCTGGTGAAGAACAAAGCTGCTGTAGATGCTTTGACCGCCCAGACAGCCACCTGGTATGACCTCTGGAGAGACTGTTCGATCCACTTTTCCTCCACCTTGAGGACATCTTCCGGATCTGAAGGAGCTGACAAGGTGGAGGCCAAAGCTGCCACAGGTGCATCAACTGAGGGTACCTGAAGGGTCTTGGTGAGCTTGGGACCAACATTAAAAAACTTGCAGTCTGAAGACAAGGGATTAGGCCCTGTGGCAGGTGACTCCAGCTATTTCTGAACAACCTTCAGAAAGAGCCTGGGAGATGGGACCACCTCCTTCCTCACCGCCAGTTTGTCGAAGAGGACATCTGACTCCACGGGAGGCTGAGTAGCTGCTTCCTCATCATCTGCACCCTCAGGTTGGCCATATTTCTCGCTTTGAACAGCAAGGGAGCAATGTATTTAGTGTTTATCATTTAAGACATTTGGAACATCCTCTTAATTGGTTTTTTAAATAATCTTGATAATAACGAGAGCCAGTTTGGTGCAGTAGTTAAGACACTGGGCTAGAAATCAGGGCACTGTGAATTTTAGTCCTGCCTTCGATATGAAGCTACCTTGGTGACCTTGGGCCATTCACTCTCTCTCAGACCCTGGAAGAAGGCAGTGGTAAAATACTTTTAAAACCTTGCCTAGAAAACTGGGGGACTAGTGCAGGCAGCTCAGCTCAAAAGCACATGTATGTTGTTTTATTTCAGTTGATATAAATCATTCACTGATTTATTTATTGCATTTATAAATCTGTCTTTTTTGCCTGTAAGCGTAAAGTGGTGTCTATGAAGATTACCTCTATTTTCATCCTCAGAACATACTGAAATACATTGAGCTGAGAGAGAAAAGCTAACTTAAAAATAACTAGTTAAGTCTATAGCTGAGGAGGAATTTGATAGTCTCTAATATACATTGTAACTAATATGTTAGATTAAATTTGATAACATTTATGGGGAAATCATAGTTGTGATTTGCATCACACCCCATTGCTCAGAAACAAATGTTAATAAGCTTTATTACAAACACTAGGGTTATTTCTTCCCATGTACTTTCTAACTTATATCTGAAGTATTTCTCAAGCACAAGTGTACTTATCCAGACATATACATTATATTGTTGATTCTGCCAACTCTCAGTTTGCAGAATCATTCAGTGGCATTCAAGTTTAAGAATTATTAATTATGTCTGAGCTTCAGAATCAATTAAGATAAAGTTTATCTAATAAAGGCCACAGCAAGGTTCATTTGCTGTGCCAGTATCTAGGTTCTCTCACTTTAGAGCAAATTTTGCAGTTAATTTAAAGATACTCTAGTATTTTATCACAGGCTGTGGTGTGGCCTAATACTGGTGCGCGAAGCACCATGAACTGTGCCACGCAAGCAAGCAAAGCCCCATCTGCACATGCATAGGATCCAGGTAGCGCACTAAACCACAGAGAGAGAGAGAGAGAGTTTCTGGAAAAACCTTCCTCCACGGAAGTGATCCCTGGCACCCCAAAGATTGAGGCCTGTTCCTGTGGTTTATGGGCAGCACCTTTTTTTTGTTTTGGTGAAGTTTCAAATGGAATATCCTGAGAGGTTTCAAGCAGGGATGGGATTCTACCAGTTCTGTCCACCTCTGTAGAACCGGTAGCTCTGAAGAGCAGCAGACATAGAACCGGTTCTATGTCTGCTGCTGTTTTGGCCCACCCGCCTGCCTGGGCTCTTACCTGACCTTTATTTCCTGCTTTTTCAACCGCAGCTGCTTTGCGCGACACAGCTGCAGTTGAAAAAGCAGGGGGAAAGGGCTTTTCCACCCGCTGCGCACTTGCACGCAGCGCTGCTCAGCTGTCCGGGCAGTTCAGCAGGTCGTAAAATGCACTTGCGTGACTCGCGCATGCGTAGCAACAGAACTGGTAGTTATACTGGTCGGATCCCATCCCTGGCTTCAAGTGAAACCCATATTCAGCCAAATATTATGCAAATCAGATTCCTGGATACAGCAAATGATAGAATAAAGTATGGATAGATGAGAATCACTTTCCTATGACGACAAATATGAATTAAGAGCAACTTTACTTGCTTGAACTTAAAGGAAAGGCCATTTTTTCCCCTTCAGTTAGTACTGCAATTTATATCGAAGGATGTTTACTTGACTGCCTTGGTTATATTTTTAATATATTTTATAGATTAACTTAAACGGCTCATTTTGAAATAGAATAAATAGGATATAATAGCCAAAAATGGCTTTGTTGTGTGTATAGTGTGGTGAAATCTATGAGTCAAAGTATCTACAAAGAATGTAGATATCAAAGTAGCTGAGGTAAATAAAAAATAGATGTTTGGTTCATGTGAATATTTATTGGTAAGGTACCAGGGATTGCTATTAGGTCATCTAAATTGTTTTTAAGTATGCTTGGCTGACAGAAGCTGAGTTTTTAGCTTTTCAGCTTAATTTGGATCATTTTGTAACAGAGGAGTCATCATAAGAACTAAATTATATGGAAATGGAGTGAACAGGATATAGTTTCAGGGCAATGCAATATGAGGATATGAGTAAAGAGGTTAGATAAGCAAGACTTGAGATTAACTCTACCTCAGCCATAGAAGCTGACTGAGTTACATTCTCTTAGCCCAGTATACTTGACAGATTGTTACTGTAATGAAAAATGGGAGGTAGGTATGGTATTTATAGTTCCTTGAGTGCCTGCAGGGATGTATATCTAGCAAATAAGCAAAGAAATAATGGCCTTTCTAGCTTTTCATGGAGCAACAATAGGGTTGACCCCAGGCTGATCGAGATGTCAAACCAGCTCTTCCAGAGAGCCTTCTAAGTCCACATGACTCTGTTCTACCTCCTGCCTTCCTGGAAGACAGAGAGTGAGGGAGATAAATCTCACAAAGTATCAATGGAACTATACTTCTCTTTTAAAAAAAGCAAGAAAAAGAATGTTAAAAATTATTTTTAACTTTTAAGTTGTCACATGTAATGAAGCCAAAGGACATAAAATACACAGCTGCTTAAACCATCACAAAGGGAACCTGCCTTTAATACAGTATTTAGTTAGCATTTCCCCATTCCTCTGGAGACTAGATTCATTTTGAAACTGATAAAATCTTTGTGGGATTTTATTATTTGGAAAATGCCTCTTTCTGAAAATTTCAACTTTCAGGGTTTGGAGAAGAATTTTAGCTCTCTTTCTTCTTTCCATCAGAACAAACTTTCTTCCTCCTTTTGTCACAGGGTTCTTATTGTGTGTGTGTTTTTTCCCCTCAAAAGAAAAAGAAATCTTCTACCTGGAAAGACAGGAGGTTAGGCAAATCTCTTTTTGCTATCTGCTAAATTGCAGATCTCTCCTCAGGAAAGTGTTGGCTCAAATGTCTAAGCTGGCAACTTGCTATCTAAGATGAGGGGCTAGCAGGCATGCTCAGAGTTTTGTAGCATGACCATAACCTACACATGGGATCTTTTGTGGAACTAGAATATGTATAAAAGCTTTTTGAGTTGTGCTGCTGGAGGAACATGATCAGTTACAGTTTGAGGAACATGAATTACACTCTTTCACTTTTTCATTAATTCCTGTCTTTTGTCCAAGTGAAATGGGTCAAGATGCTTTCTTAACATCAGAAATCTCAAGCTGATGCTAAATTCTGACAGACCACATGTCTGCATTCAGTTTTGCTCGGGCTCCAGTAATCAAATGGGGAAAAAAGGTTTTACCAACAGGTCTGATTTTTAATAAAATGGTTTGCAGAGTCTGTGGAAAAATATGAATCCTGTTTGAATACAGACAATTTTTAGCTTTCTTTAACAATGGTCCGGAATTATGATAGCCTCAGAAAGGGTGCTCTACAGCCCATACAGCCCATAACACAAATGGCCATTGCAAAATGTCACATCACTACTCTTGTAGTCACCTGATCATAATCTGGGAGTTTTGCATCCTGTTTGCATTTACGACTGGTTACCAAGAACTCCATAATCATATGATCACCATTTGCAATTTTCTCTGCCGGCTTCCCCAGAAGTCAATAGGTAAGCCAGCAGGAAAGATTGCAAGCTACTGCTGCTGGCTGAGAGAACTCCTTTTCATCTATAGGGGCTGCTGGAAATCCTGAAGATTTCAACCCTCTTCCTGAACTCTGCTGAAGGAGTTTCCTTCTGTGCAATGAAGAACTCCTTTGGCAAGCAGGTATTTCACTAGCCTCGGAGACAAGAGGGAACCGAAATCCAAGCAGAGATCAGAGAGTCAGTGCAGAAAGACAAAGAGAGTTGGGGGGGGGGGGGGCTTTCCAGGGTGGGGGAAGACAGGTGCAGACCTTGCACAAGTATCTCTCTGCTCATGGACTGAAACCCTACTTAGATTTCAAAAGGGAAGATTTTCAGTACCTGAGTGAAGGTCTCCCTGACCCTCCTGAGATTCTGTCTACTTAATGACTAATATAATTGCTTAATGACCATAACCAGTAATTTCAATTGTTGAGTGAAGCAGTCACATGATTAGTCACATAACATTTTGCTTAATGATCATTTCCTCAACTACCAAAATCTCAAAAACCAATTGTCATAAATTGAGGATCAGATTATGCGTGTGGCCACCACTTTCTTACCTGTCTCGCTAGACTGGATAAAATGGGCCTGTTTCTGATTTATTTCTCCATATGTCCACAGACATAGAATACTGCAAAGCTAGAAAGTGGGAGACTATGAGTTCAAGACCTGTCTTAGCCATGAAAGCCAGCTGAGTTACTGTGGCTACTCATTCTCAGTCCAACCCACTTCACAGGATTGTTGCAGAGACAATAGGAGGAGAAAGGTGTGTTGGATATATTTGTAAAAATAAAGGTGGAATAATACATACATACATACATACGTACATACTTACGTACGTACGTACGTAAATACATACATACAGTACAGGGGTGGGTTTCTACCGGTTCTGTCCACCTCTGTAGAACCGGTAGTTCTGAAGAGCAGCAGACATAGAATCGGTTCTATGTCTATGTCTATTTTTGCCCAAATGCCCACTCGGGCTCTTACCTGACCTTTATTTCCTGATTTTTCAACTTCAGCTGCCGAACGAGGCACAGATGCTGTTAAAAAAAGCAGGAAAAGAGGGGCTGTTTCAAAGGCTGCATCTCTGCATGCAGCTGCTGATGACGATTTACAGGCGCTTGGCTCGCAGCAGTGCAGGGAAGCACATAAATCCCAAACTGGTAGTTAACCCTGTCATAACCCACCCCTGCATACATACATACGTAATCAATCGATCTAGTGGGAACTCTGACATGTGCTTTTCTTCAATAGCTCCTCCATTATGCAACACTCTTCCCCTAAAGCTTTGGCAGGCTCCTCCTATTTTCTTATCTTCTAGAAAGCCATTAGAAACTAGCTTTACCTGCAGGTACTGGGATAGTAAGATTAGAGCCAATGGGATTATATAGATGGATGGATGTAATGCAGTTGCTGGATTGGGCACCTGCATTTTGTTGTTCTAGAGGTAATCCTCGACTTAACGTTCACAACTGAGCCCAAAATTTTCTGTTGCTAAGTGAGACAGTTTTTAAGTGAATTTTGCCCTATTTTGCTCTTTCTTACCACACTTGTTAAGTGAATCTGCAGCTGTTAAGTTAGTAACTATGTTAAGTGAATCTGGGTTCCTCATTGACTTTGCTTGTCAGAAGGTTGCAAAAGGTGATCATGTTACCCCTGGGACACTGCAACCACAATAAATATGAGTCAGTGGCCAAGCATCTGAATTTTGGTCACATGATCAGGTGGATGCTGTAACATTCATAAGTGTGAAAAATGGTAATAAGTCACTTTTTTTCAGTACTGTTGTAACTTCAAACAGACACTAAATGAATTCTTGTAAGTTGAGGACTACCTGTAGGTTTTTATGATGGTATTTTTATTACTGTTTTTTTTTCTGGCCAAAGGTGTATCTCACATGGTTGATGGCCACATTTTTTCATGCATCGCAAACATCCAAAGTTCAATAATGGTCATCTCCAGAGATCTCCAAATTACGCCAACATCTTAGAAATGGGATCAAAATTGTACCTTTCTCCTTTAGTTGCAGTGCTAGTTCTAGATAATAGAATAGAATAGCATAGAATAGAATAGAATAGAATAGAATAGAATATATAGAGAGATAATGCTTAGCATCTGATAGAGTAATATATTACTTTTTTTCTTTAGTTTAAACTTGTTCAAAGAGCAAACCTGCTTAACCTGTCAAACTTCTTATTTGATCCATTGGGCAGTTCTTAAATAACCAAGACGTAATTCAGAGGAATTTCAAACTGGTCGTTTTCTGACATTTGTGTAACTTTCTAATGTTTTGAAAGCTTGAGATGATTTCTCCCTTGTTATATAGGAAAAATGCCCAATCTAAAAGGCATGTCCACACATGCGGAGAGAAGTAACTATTGCCCATATGGTTAATGCTTCTGAATATGAGCTTTACTTCCTTAGAAACTACATTAGGGAATTATTAGCACTTTGCTTTATATTTCTGGGAAACATCTATATGGATCTTTTCCAATAGCATTAACATTAAATGAATTTCCAGTAGCAGTATTTTATGCTCATATTGCAAAATGTATTGAGTCTTTGAAGTACAGCTTAGTTTTGTTACTCTGAAATTAATCCTTGCTTGAACAAAGTTATTCGGCCAGTCCAAACATCACAAAAATGCACCCAAATGTTTTCTAAAAATGTGCAAAGCTATTATAGCTCAGGTAACAGCTTATTGCTCATTGTGAATTTTTAGTTTTTCAGTTCAATTCAATTCTAGTGCCAACAAGGTCTTAAAAGTTAGAAACCTAGCTACTTTTGAAAACATGAAAACACTACATTACGCTAGTTGAACAAATAGTCCTGTAGTTACCCAGTTTAACACCCCAGCGCTTAAGGCACCGGAGATTCAGTCTGACTAACTGATACCTGATTTGCCTTATCCATGAGGGTAGTCCCTGGTTGGTTAATGACAGTAATTGGGACCTTAATTTCCATTGCTAAGCAGCACAGTTGCAAAGCACATCATGTAACCATACTTTTTAGCAATGGCATCTCCAGCAGCTTTTGGTTGCCATTGTTAAGAGAATTATGTGTCATTTTTAAACACAATGTCACATGGTCACCCTTTGTATCCTCTTGCTGGCTTTCCCATTTTCAATTTGCTTGTTGGACAGTGAAGTTTGCATATGGTGATCACATGATTGCAGGATGCTGTGACAGTGTAATCATTAACTGGTGGCTGAGCATCTGGGTCGCAATTATGTGACAATGGGGACACTCTGATGGACAGAACTTTGAGGGCCAGTACCACTTGCTCGGTGCCATTGTAACTGTGGTCACTGAATGAGTGAATGGTTGGTAAGCAAGGATCACCTGAAGTTTAGAATGTAGCATGGTAGTTGAAGTTCCAAAACTACAATTCAGAACTGTTTATCACTTAGAGTCGGTTATTAGAAAGAAAGCAAAAGTGGTAATGAACTAAGAGTTCAAACACAATACTAATTCTTAAGATCTCCAAATCATGGTTTGTAATAAACTTCTGACTATAGTTTTGAATCCTGACTTGATCATGATTTATCAATGTTGCAGCCCCAAAGCACTATAAAATCACTGTGCTAAAAACATTTCTGATTTTTGGGGAAAAAAAGGGTAAAAGAAAAGTTTATCCTGCTTATTCCATGACATCATTGCATTCCTGCATATCTCTTCCCTGTGGCTATAAGAGACAAAAATATGTGTTGTAAGCCAAAAAAGTTGCCTGCCCCTGCCCTAAACCGTAGTTAAATTCCTTAATGTTGCATTGGTACGGTGGCTAGACTGAATTGTATGTGTTGATATTTGTGGGTCATCTGATGTATAGTTCAAATTAGACTACAAATGTTTGTTTTGAAAAATTGATTATTATGCTCTATTTCAAGGAAGTGCCGGGGAAAAATTACAATAATATAAGGCAGTATTTGATGCAGTTGTTAATAAGTAAAATCTAGTTCAACTTACTATTATTTACCACAGCATTCTCCTCAACCCTATCCCTTTTCCTTACAAATAAAATTCCAATTTTCTTTCAATTTCAGTTAAGAAAGAAGTATGGCCTGTATGATCACAGATCATCTCTTTGGTTCCATCTAGCCATGTAATATTTCTCCTTTTCTTACAAAGCTATGATTCTCGATGACACTGTTAGCACCATTTTGCCTGCTTGAGATTCCAAGTGAACTAAGAATAGAAAATAATATTTCAGCTGCAATATATATATATATATATGGGAATCCTGCTTTAAAGTATCAAAATAACTGTTAACCTTAGTTATGAAGATAGGGAGAAGAATTTGTCCTAATGATGGAAATGCACAATCCATTCTTGGCTTCCGATTTTTAAATTACAAGAACATTGTGGAAAGAACAGAGAAGATTGTTAGAGCAAACAATAACATGTAACAAAAATGAATGTAGAACTAAGTGTATTCTTATGTTTGTTTATATGTAATATTAAGAATAAAAGAATAACAGAATTAGAAGTGATCTTGGAGGTCGTCTGGTTGTCCAACCCTCTGCTCAAACAAGAGACCCTATACCAGGGGTGTCAAACTCGTGGGCCACAGGTTGCATGTGTCATGTGCTGGCCACCCCCACCCTCCATTTAATGAAGGGGGGAAAAAGTTGCAATATGTCACGTGATGATAACGTGACAACACAAGTTTGATACTCCTGCCCTATATCAAGTCAGGCAATTGGCTATCCAGTTTCTTCTTAAAAACCTCCAGTGAAGATAAGATAAAATAAAATAACCTTTATTGTCATTTTTTACTGTGGGCACACTGGCACACATTAAAAATGAAATTCTGGAGCCACCCACAACTTCTGGAAAGCAAGTCATTCCACTGATTAATTGTTCTCATTGTCAGGAAATTTCTCCTTAGCACCAGGTTGGATCTTTCCTTGATAAGTTTCCATCCGTTTTTTCTTGTTCTGCCTTCAGGTGCTTTCGAGAATAGGTTTCATCTTTGTGGCTGCCCCTTAGATATCGCTGTCTTGTCAGCTCTAGTCCTTCTCTTTATTATACTAGACCAGGGCTGTCAAACTCATGTCGTCATGGCTGCATCACATGACATACCTTTCCCCCCTCTTCGCTAAACTGGGCCTGCACTCGACATACCCAATTTCTGCAACCATTTTTCATAAGTTTTACCTCCACTCCCCAAATCATCTTTTGTTCTTTTCTGAACTCTTTCTGGAGTCTTCTTTGTTGTAGCCAAACTTGAAGTTTTCGTGATCCTGGGTAGAAAGTAGGACACTAATTCAGTTAGGTACTGAATTCTGAAAAGCTGAATCACTTTGTTCAGGAAAAATATGCATGACTAGGGAGTGATTCATATGCTGGTGATTTCTACACTACTTTTGTTATGCTACTCACTGGGGCTGGGGGAATAAAACAAGAGAAAACTGCTAGAAGATAAACTTTTTGCTGCTTGAATTAATTTTCCAGTGACTTTGATGAAGGTAAGTAAATGTCCCCAATTCTCCCAATAGAATTGTAATGCTATGCAGTAAATAGGCTTCCAAGATCATATTTCAATTCTAGTAAAGGCAGTGAATGAAACCTAAAAACAACAATTGTGTTCTGTGGAAAGGAGGGAGGAGTATATTTATTCTAAGGAATAGTTTTCTTTTTTTTTAAATATAAAGAGAGACATTATGACTGTTGCTAGTTTAGGCTCCATTATATATGGGTTTAGATTGTATGTAAAAATATTCACAAACACATTCATGAGGGGACTTTCTCTTGACCAATTATAAACCGAACTATTCTCGTCACCTTTTTCTCTCCAGAGCGGTTTTCTGTGTGAGTAGGAAATGGAGTCAGGAAGCATTGTAGAGGAAAAGAAATTGAGCTTTCAAAGCAGAACACATGTTTAAGAGTCTCAGACAGAAGGGTGAAACTGCATCTGTTTATGTAGATACACAAGTGAAGCTCCGTGAATAGAGGAATCACTGCTAGCTCTGCTTGCTGGACAATTTTTACTGAAACAACTGCTCCTTGTCAGTTCCTCATCTTACTTTTTGAAAGGAACGGGCCTTCCCTAATACAGGACAAGACATTAATTCAGTGCATCCAGCTAAAGAAGATGTAACTTCATCTTGACAAGCTATTATTTTTCCATAAAAGCCCCAAATCACTGGCTTATTCATGATTTCTTTAAAAAAAATTGGGGTGGCTCTATGAATTCGTATGTTATGGCAGGGATGGGGAAATGTGAGTTGCATGAAAAACAGTACAAAACAGTAACTATGGCCACAGGAAATTTGCCTCACCCAGTTTTGTAGTAAATCACAGTCCCTTCCCTTACTTAAAAGCTAATTAAGCTGAACTCAGCTTACTTTATTTATATTCATTGTATTCAATTTAGAGGATGCCTGACTCCAAACAACTCTGACTAGCCCACACTTTAAAAAGTAACAAAACCAAACCATGAAATGTGTTTGTGCAGGTGGGGGAAAGACACCAAAGGAAAAGCATTAGTTTCAACCAGTCCTTATCCCAAGGCCAGGAAGAAAAAAATGGAAAGATTTCAAGTACTTTCAAAATATTATCAGGGTGGGAGCCTTACAGAAATCTGGAGGGATTTTATTCCAGAGGGTAGGCACCGCAATAGAGAAATGCTTGCTAGGTAGGTCTCAATAGATGGCGGTGTTTAATTAATTCCCCAGTGTAGCATATTTTATGGTTCACATACCACATTAAAAAAAGCAAACCACATTATGGCTTGATGTGATAGGTGAGCAAGGTCATGATGTCCTGTACAGTAGCATTCCTTTGCAATGTTACTGGGGCTGCAGTAGAGGTCCACCGTGTGCAGCAGTGTCAGCCTGATGCCACCACCACAGGGCCACTGCTTCACTCCCCACACCACCACTGCTAAGGAGTGCCTTCTCAAGCCTTGTGCCATGGCTAGCCACCTCAATTCCACATCCCAAAGCTTCAGCCGTCGCTGCCACCCTGCATTTTGCTAGACTAGACCTGCACTCCATTGGCCTTACTGCTATGTTTTCCACTCCAGAGCCCTGCCACCCTGGGCTTGCTGCCCTGCTCTTCTGAATTTGCTGGCCCTGTCAGCCTTGCTGGCATAGACTCTCCTGCTCGAGCAGGGGGTTGGACTAGTTGACCTCCAAGGTCCCTTCCAACTCTCTTATTCTATGTTAACTAATTTTCACTGTCTTTCTTCCACTGCTGAAAAAGTGCTCCCATCCTGACCTGATGCAAGGCAACTGCTGGCTGTCCCCAGGCTGTTTTCTGAAGTGTCTGAGAATGGTCTATGCTGTTTGGAGAATGGTCTTGGGAAAAAGGTCTGGTCCGTTCAGCAGCTACTTCACATTGGCCAGGCTGGGTCAGAGGAAGAAGGCAAAAGGCAGCAGGGGTGGCAGCAGAGATGATATTCAGTGGAAAATTTGAGTAGTTCGGAGAATCACTAAAATACCATCTCTGACTGGCCCCACCCCCATCTGTTCTCTGCCTCCTGAATCCCAGCTGATTGGCTGAGTCTCCTTTTGTTGCCCTGCATAGAAGAACAGAGCTGAAAAGCAGGTTAGTGAGGTGGGGAGGGAATGGGAACCTTCCCCCAGGAGTGGGGAGGGAATGGGGATTTTACAGTATCGTTCCTCTGCCATGCCCTCAAAGCTACACCACGCCTACCAAGCCATGCCCACCGAACCGATAGTAAATTTTTTTGAATCCCACCACTGGGTGGCAGGCCAAAGAGTGCAGGGCCAGAGAGTGTGGAGCAGAAAGGCCATCAAAGGCAGCAAAGTACAAGGCAACCCAAAAAGCAGGTGAGAAAGTTGAAGAGGAGGCTGTCTTTTTACTTATTGAGGTTCAGGATTGGGAGGGAGCAAGCCAACAATGGCTTGGGTGGGCTAGGGGTATTCAATTACTGTAGTAATGGCAATGTGGACTGTTAGGTTGCTGTTACTAAGCAATGTGCTGTTACTAAGCACCATGTAACATGATGCTTTATGACCACATTACTTAGCGACAGAAATTTTGATGAGAATTGCCATCATATCTCAAAGACTACCTGTATCTGAATTTCAGGTACCGTTTCCAATTTGGTAAGGAGAAGGGGGTGAGAGGAAATAGTGTTGGTGGTAAACATATATAGAAAGTTAGCACCCACCCCTCTCCTAGAAGAATGAAATATTCTAGGAAATATTAAAAAGGCAGAATATTTCCCCTAAAGAGAAATAGAAATCTTAAGGGACACAGAAACTCAGCCCCAGCAGATATTTTGGTGCCAGCTTATCTACAAGACAAAAAACCTTCAGCTCTAGGGTGATGGGATTAAGACATGGCCCTCCATTTCACCACATGGCACCTGGGAAGATTACATCACCCAGCATGATTCAACCAAGCTTGGGACTCAAGACAACCTATAAAGTTACCCCTACATGGCCCCATGGGAGTCTGACAACCAATCAGAATACATTGCTTGCCACAGGAACAGAAAGCAAGTTCAAAGCCCAACAGAGTGTATAAATCTCTCTCCCTCTCTCACCTATGTGCTCCATTTTGCCCAGGACTTCAAACCCCATGTGGCCCTGTCCACCATTAAACCATCCTTCCAAGCAGTCTCCATGTTTCCACTGTCTTTCTTCCCACTTGGAACTGAACCCAGATGGACATTTCTTCCAACACATATGTACTAGTATTCACTGACGACTAGAAACTTCAGTATAAATATAATTAAGTTAAATTGAAGTTGACTTGGCAGGAAGGGTTTTACATTTGAGAGACAGTAAGAACCTGGAAGTTTTTAGGCTCTGCGGCAGCAAATTGAACTTCATTAATGACAAATTTTGTTGTTATGTTAGACCACCTAGGCCTTGAATTAATCAAACATACTACCTACCCTTGCTTGAATGAAAACATTTACAAGATCTAAAAAAGAGATGGGTTTCTTTGACTTCAGCTGTTAATTTTTCTTATGATGTGGTTCAGTACCCCCAAAATAAAGCAGGGTGTCAACCATTTAATCATTGAAAACCAGACTGTAATGGGGAAAGACTTGTAAAATTAATCTTTCTTATTCCCCCCCTCTTTTCAAACATACCTGCATCAAGTGAACAGATTATGAGAGATGGATAGTGGCTTTATTTACAAAAAAGAAAAGAAAGCTTGAAAGAGATAACATTCTAAAGCTACCAGTCTGTTTATCCAAGCTAATCCTTATTAAGTTGCAAGCTCATCCATTAGTGAGTTATGTCCAGTAAAGACAACTGTATGAGAAAAATATCTCAGATGCTTACAGTGCAGTTTGGTAGACAATATAGCTTTTGTGTGTTAATGGCTTTTGGAAATTGCCTGCCAAATCGCTGCATGGCTGGAGATGGGGAAGTTGGGGGAATAAAACAGGAAGAATACAAGGACGTACATGCACACACCTAATCTGTTTTTCCCAATTACTTTTCTCCTGTGAACCAATGTTGGTACTTAACATTTCCGATTATTTATTTCTTCAGATACAAGGTTTTTTTTAAACTAAGCCTTCCCTCCTACGATTAAAGCTAGTATAACAAATTTTATAACTAATTTAACTAACTTGTTTTCTGTACCTTTTCCTTTAGATTTGTCTGAAAAAGGAGTGATCATGTACCTTGTGTAAATTTATTTATTATTAAATGTTTTTATTCTACCCGTGTCATTTTTAGAAATATTTCAAGGTGTTCATTCAAAATTCAAAATAATTCAACATACGTTCCTCTTGTTTTCCTCACAACTCTGTGAGGTGAACCATTATCTCTCCTGATGTGCCCACTATTTGCTTCTTTTTTTCTAGAACTTGAGTAAATTTTAAGGATACTTTACTATAACAAGCCAATTTCAGATTGGTTTGGAAAGCATGTTTTGTTTGAACAAACTGTAGTTAAGGTTGACTCCAGCCAAAATTATACCAATATGCAGTTAACTGAAAAAGATAAGGCTACATCATATTACTCCCACTCATCAAAATAATGGAGAGAGAATCTCCATCTAAGACTGTATTTATATGATAGAAGAAAAAAAACATCTGATTATACGTAGCTGTGATGCATTATACATATATCACAGGATAGTTTAAAGCTGATTAAATCACTGGCCTATAGCCACTTGCTTGTTTCATCCTTAATATGTTGTCTGCTTGCCACTTCTGTCTGTTGTGTTTATTTTGGATTTGCTTTTCTGATTAGCAAGAATTGAAGTTATGTTTTTTCTTCTGTTCATTTGTGTCCGACTCTCTGTGACTGCTGAAGTTTTCTTGACAAGATTTTTCAGAGTTTTGCCATTGCCTCTTTTTCTGCCTCCAGAAAAAGTTTTTAGCCCAAGGTCACCCAGTTGGCGTTGTGTGTAAGGCAGGTGTAGAACTCAGTCTCCTAGTTTCTAGCCTGATGCCTTAATTACTGCACCAAACTGGCCCCCAAACAAATGATACACAGCCCTAAAAGCAAGCCAGTCACTGCTGAAGAAAAGTTGTGTGGGATCAAAATAGGTGGCATGATCATGTATGTTCATGACAACTAAGTTATATTGTATAGAAACACTATGATATTCAAACCTATGTTCTGAGAAAAAAAATACTAATTTCTGATGAGTTTTATATTATAATTTAAGCCTTTTTTAATGAAATGAGATAGTATGTGGGGAAAAGTGATATTTTTTACTAATTTAAATTGCATATGAGGGTTATCTTTCCATTTCAATCTATAAAGGAACTAGGCAAGACATATAGGTAGTCCTCATTCAGCGACTACAATTGGGACTGGCAACTCTGTTGTTAAGCAATGTGATTGGCTAAGTAAAACTGTAACTGTGCTTTTATCATTTTACTTCAGCTTCCTTTCACTTTGCAGACCTGCAAAAGTAATAAACGCAAGGATTGGTTGCCAACATATTTTTTCATCACAATATAAACAGTTGCTAAGTGAGACAGTAGGTAAATGAGGACTACTTGAATTATTTGGTGAGACTCAATGGCTCAATGGTTAAAGATGCTGAGATTGTCAGTTGTAAAGCTGGCAGCCCAGTTTGAGACCCGAGAGTCGTGCGACAGGGTGAGCTCCCATTACTTGCCTCAGCTCCTGCCAACCTAACCGTTTGAAAGCATGCAGATGCAAGTAGATAAACAGGTACCGCTTCTGTAGGAAGGTAACAACATTCTGGGCACCTTGGCATATAGGTGGCCAGAATGTTGTTATGGAATGTCTTTGGACAACACTGATACTCTCAGGTAAGAAACGGAGATGAGCATCACCCCCTAGCATCAGACACAACTTTACCTTTTGTATTATTTATATTATAGAGTATGTGAATGGAGTTCTTCAGAGCAATGTGAAACAAAAGGGGCCCCTGCCCCAATTCATTTTTAATCTACATGTGGGGAGGAGTGTTGCATAAAATTGAAGAAAAGAAATGTGTCCAATGTGAACAAAGAACTGTGATTATTCCTTCTTAGGTTTTTCTTGTGAGAAAATGTTTAAGAACAAAGCTATAGGCTTCATATGGGGTGGGTGGAATTTTGAGTTGGAATTTCACCTACAATGGGACCTTTTTTAAGAAACTTCGATAAATGAGGATCAGACATTATTTCCTTACTGCTTCCCAGATAATCGCTGTGTGTTATTTGTTCAATGATGGTTTTATCTGATGAAAGTTTGTTAATTAAAGGTGTTCTTATGCACCAAAAATCAGTTTAGAAAGGATGCAGATTTCAAGCTGTTTCACGTTTTGACTTAAAAAACAAGAGTATCACACATTTTCTATCACAGGTTTTTAAACAGCATTTGAAGAAATCCACAATTCTGTGCATGAAAACAAGGCTACAGCCTCTTAGCTATACTTGTAATAAAACAGCTCCATACTATGTGGCAAGGGCAAGGCATTTTGATCCCCATCCCTTTGAGTGCATTTCACCTTGGCTATAGAAGAAGAAAGACCTCTTTCTTCATGGACTTTGCAGTGATGCTCTCTCAACTTCATGGAATTTCTGGGCATTTCTGGTTATTCTTTAATACATATTTAAGGATAGTCAGAATTCATTTCACTGACTCTTACAACAATAGTTGAATCAAATTGAGCAGCCTGATTTTAGCCTGGGCCTTGGAAGGCAATGTTTCCTAAACATTAATGTGAATACTTGCTTGCCTTAGATTTCATTTAAAAATCTAACTGTTCTATTTCATTTGATGATACTAATTTGTTTTATCATGGTTGCCAACTGTGCTACAGTCTTTCAATTTCCTTCAGGCATTAGAAGCATTAGATATCTAGAGCTGCCCAAACAAACCTGAGTTGCTAAAAATAGAACTATCCTAGTGCCAACTTTCACTTTGGATCATGTCTTACATAGGCTGATGTAGAGAAAGAGAAGTTTTAACTACAAATTACAAACTCTTAACATCATTCTTGCTGCAATCCCCTTATTTATTAGAAATAAGTTTGATATATTTAGACATACCAATTCTTTTAGAAATTTGAGGAGTTTCAGATTTTGCAACAATTAGTACCAAATAATGACTACAAAGAAACAGAACAAAGAGAATAAATAACATTTCAATAAATCGTATTTCCATATCCTTTTCTCTATTATTTAGGCATCTGTATGAAATCTTTGCAAAGGAGCATTTGTTGAGATGAACAGTGTGATTTGTCAGTTGTTTCTATTTACTCATGCATTTTCATGGGAATGGATTCAATGAAATCCACTGGGATTTATTTCTGAGGAAATATGATACTATGAATATAAATATGAAGCTGTAAATGTACTACATAAAGTAATGTGATATTTGACCAGTGGTTGTACGTTGCTATAATTTTAACAAAGCTGTATACCCAGAAATCAGTTAATAATCCATGTTCATTGCTTTAGAGAGTTTTGAATTGGGTCTACACTATTGTTTTCATGCTAATGGATCTTTTTTTAGTTGATGATAATACTGGTATGGGTACACTAGATATGCTTATTAGATAATCATATGTAGCATTGATAGATAACACACCAAGATAGCTGCCTTATAGTAACCATAATGATAGTTATATATGCTGTTAGTGAACAGTTCATTTTGTAAAGGAAATATCTTGTTTCACAATTAACTTTAATTAAAGAATTGTTTAATTGATTCAATTGAAATTAATTGTTTTTCCCTAGCATTGCCCTTTTTATTGTTTGGATTATATGCACAAGTATCAAACATGCAAACTCAAATTAACAAATTAATTAATTGGGTGGCTGGACAGGTATGTCGATAATTAGTTTCAGCTGGAACTGGTGGTTTTATGTTGACAAGATAAGGGAGCTAGGAATTGTCCAGGGTTTTTGTCTTATTTTTTCCTATGTACTGTACTTTTTGGGAAGAAATCACACACTTCCCAATCATAGTGTATTTTGGAACATCTTACATGTTTTGCCCTTCAGCTAATTAACATGAGGTCACATAAACTTTGTAAAATAAATGGTACTGTGAACAGGTTTGGGTGTGAGGGGTCTGTACTATAAACAGTTGTTTAATTAGATTAACAAGCCTTGAGTATTCAATTAAAATGAATTTTAATTACTTTTCATTTTTCTGTGTATAAAGCTGCTTAAGTAGTCCCTTATGATGAATTGGATGTTCTGAGAGAATGTGTCTCTTTTGACCTGTTTATTTATCTACTTAAGTCTAGTTTCAGTCTACTAATATTTATCTCTGCTATATATTTATTATCATTTATAAGCATTTTTGTATTCTGTATAAATGCAATAATCTTATAACATGAGGACAGGGCCTTAATACAGTACTAAGGTTTTTTTCCTAGGTTTTTCAGCGAGTAACCTGGATGCATTGTTATATTAAACTGAATTCAGCTTGCTTGGGAATTTGGACTTACTGATTGAAACTACCCTTCATCTTTATTAATATTGGGAGAATGATAAACTATTGTGATAAACAGATGTTCAAAGCCATGATGTAATAACCCCAAATAAAATTAACAGTCATGATAAGTGTCATCCCAGGTTTTTTTAAAAAAAAAATCATAACCAATGTAACAAAAGTAAAACATGAACAAAAATGTACCACAACATAAATGCTTTTAACCTGATACAAAGATGACTTTATTGTTAATACCAGATATATCTATGAGTTAGATTTATGCTATAAGGTAATTATCAAAATGTTGAACAATTGTATATTGGAAAATTGCCTTGTCAGGTATAATTCTGCATGTCTGATTTGAATTTCTGGAAAAGACTTGTTGAGCATCTGACTCCTAAATACAAGAACTGTCTG
Organism: Bungarus multicinctus; assembly: GCA_023653725.1. NCBI lineage: Eukaryota > Metazoa > Chordata > Lepidosauria > Squamata > Elapidae > Bungarus > Bungarus multicinctus. The sequence goes on from CM042846.1 coordinate 12,627,370, forward strand.
CTAGGCACCAACCATTTTCTGTAAAAGCCCCCAAATTTTAGAACAGTGGTTGTCAAACATTTTGGTCCTACAACCCTTTTGCATTCTTAAAAATAACTGAGAATCTCAGTAAGCTTAGATTTATGTGTTTAGGGAGGGGTAGCATCTCTGGTGGAGAGTTCTGCCATGTTGCTTTTAGGGCAACGTGACCTTTGATCTCCACCTGATGCTCAGCTCTCACCTGTGGCTCCAAGTAGCTGTAATATATTGCAGCAGCCACGCCCTGGTAAACTGTCTTAGTAAATGAGCCAAATGAAGTGAGGGTAGCTGATGGGTCTTTGGCTGTCAGTAAGATAGGATATTTGTCTCTCCCAGCATTGAAGACTGGCCCTGGCAGGTAGAACGGAGGTGGCACAGGATTTAGAATGCGGTGCTGTAACTAACTCTGCTGCCTGCCAGCTGCCTGCAGTTTGGCAGTTTGAATCTTACCAGGCTCAGGGTTGACTCAGCCTTCCATCCTTCCACGGTGGGTAAAACGAAGACCCAGATTGTTGGGAGCAATATACTGACTCTGTAAACCGCTTAGAGTGGACTGTAAAGTGTTGTGAAGCGGTATATAAGTCTAAGTACACCCTAGTACCGTGATGGTAAACCTATGACAAGCGTGCCACAAATGGTACGCAGAGCCATTTCTGCCGTCACGCAGAAGAGGTGCACTGTGCATGCGCGCGTGCCTCCCAACAGCCAGCTGATTGTCGGGTATCTGCTGTGCATGCACGGGGCGTGTGGGGGGGTCATATGCGCAGGGGGTGTGGGAGGTTGCACATGTGCTGCATAATGGATGCAGGCACATGTGCATGCACTTTCAGCATGCGACAAAGAAAAGGTTAGCCATCACTGCCCTATTACTATTGTAAAGGGGCAGTCTCACTCTCTCAGCAGGTATTAATCCAGTGGCCTGGTGAACCATTATATTTTGAGTCTTCTCTTGCTGCAGTAGATGACCAGGACAGTTAAGAGTCTTATTGTGCACATAGTGCTCCACAATGCCTGCTGGCCATAGTAGATTAGGGTGAGGGTTTCTTGCTGGATAGAGAGAAGGCATTAAGGCCTGGAAGACAAATTGCACTCATAGCAATTGGGACCCGGGTACTTACGGGACCGCCTGCTGCCACCATCGGCCTCCCGCTGGGCAGTGTGCTCCCACAGGATGGGCCTCCTCGGGGTGCCGCCGGCTGGGCAATGCCGGCTGGAAGCTCTGAGGGTGCGGGGCTTCTCTGCGGGAGCACCCTCCCTCTGGAATGAGCTACCTACGGAGATACAAGCCATCACTGACCCGCGAACCTTCCGGCACGCACTGAAGACCCACCTTTTCCAGCAGACCGGTTTGGCCTAGTGTCATTAGAAGGGTTTTAATTTTTTAAATTTTTATCGGGTTTTTATGGGTTTTCTGTATTATTAATTCAGCCATTAATTTAAAAAATTTTTAATCTATTTTAAAATTTTTATGGATTGTACTGTTTTATTAAGGCTGTTCACCGCCCCGAGTCCCTTTTTGGGAGAGGAGGCGGTATAAAAGTTTAAATAATAATAATAATAATAACAATCAAACTTCACTGTTACAACATTGACATTGAGATCAAACTGGTAAATGAAGGATCTTTACAGAAACCAGTAGGTGGATATACATTTTTTGGGAGAGGGAATCTGCAGACTGGCAACAGGAATCACAGTGTGGGTTTTGTAATTCAAAATTGCACTGGTGAAGAACATCTCTATTCTAACACTGGAATAAATGAACACATCATGAACTTCAATTTTCCTCTCAGCAAGTGTATCACCATTGTCAGTGCCTAAACATCAACTCTCACAAGTCCAGATGAAGACAAAGAAGCTTTCTATGAGGACCTGACCAGATTATTCAAACAACAGTTGCCAATGACAAACTTGTCATTCTGAATGACTTCAACACAGCGATGAAAGCTGGTAAAATCTGTTTCACTGCACCGGATTTAATGAAATATACTTTAGCTTAAAATCAGACTATTCTAACATGAAAAACTTATTATTGCTCTATTACATCAGTAGCATTAAAATAAGTCCCTGATGAAAATAATTTTCCCGCCATGGCCTTTCATTTCAAACAGCCCTCAACTCTCTCACACACTGACAGGATGCTAGCAAGATGAATACTGATGGATGCTGGTAGGCAGAGGCAGATTCACATACTCCCTTATTTTCCTTCCCAAAAACTAAGCTCGACTACATAGTTTCGTAGCGAAGCACGGGTATCGAGGTAGTGTGAAATAAAACTATTGTGGTAGAAGAGCACATGAGCCTTCTAAAGCAACAGAAAAGCTTAAGGAATTGGATGCTATGGCAAACCAACCCTCTTTGTGATCTTTGACTTGTTTCTCTTCTAAGCCTGTGTATGTTGTGGGGTGGTGACATATGATGACGTTGCTTTTTGATAAAGAGAATATTGAAAAATGGTCAAAAATGTGGGTCATAAAGGAAATGCTGAATCAGAAAATCCCTCCAAAATAGAAGCCTGTTTTTAAAAACACAAATCCTTTCCCTCCCCATGTGTTGCTGTCTTGATGCCTGAATAGTTCATTTTTGTATATGAATTAAGTGTGACTCGGACAGTGAATCATGTTAATTCTTTGTATCTGGCCAGTGTTGAAATATTAATTGTAAAGAGGCAGAGAAAGCCTTTGTGTCTCAGAGGGAAAATAACCTCCCATGCTCAAAAGACCCCTATTTCATTCATTCCCTGAATGAAAGATTTTTTCTTTCCCTTTTGCAAAATCCCCAGAATCAATAATTGCTTAGTTGCCATGCGGCTGCCCTGCCTCATAAAGAGACTCTGTCTGCTTGGTATTCAATAAAATAATCAATGCATGGCATGTTTGCTATTTTCAACAACGAGGAGGCACAACTTGATAAATAAGGAAAACTGAAATATTAAAATTCCAATGAAGCATAGTTCTTTAGACACGATCTGGTATTATAATAATTGCCATGACTCACTGGTTCTGTACTTTAACAATAGTTGCTTGTTCCAATTAGAACACTATTCTTGAAGCATTATGAAAGGTTACAACCATATTCAGCTATAAATGTTTTATGTTTTTTGAGTCAGAGAACACTAAATTAGCCAGTAAGGCAGTGGTGGTATTCTACCGGTTCTGCCTGGTTCTGCTGACTTGGTAGCGGCAATGAGCAGCAGAGACTGAACCGGTTCTCTCCGATGCTCTGTGTTTGGCCCACCCAGCCTCCTGGGCTCCCATACTAACCTTTATGTCCTGCTTCTGAAGTGCAGCTGCTTTGCGCAGCACAGCAGTTGCCTTGCGGAAGCTGCTGAAGTGTCAGGGAGAGTGCAGGATTGCATGAGGTGACTCAAAACACATCTGCGCCTGTACAAAGTGTGTGTTTCGCGTGCCCGTGTGCAAAGTGTATGCATGCAAAGCACGCCCATCAAGCCATGCCCACCGAACCAGTGGTAAAAATATTTGAAGCACACCATTGCAATAAGGAATCTGTGAGTGAATACATGTGCACACATAAAACATAAAAAAGAAAACAAAATAGTGAGAATTGCCTGAAATCAAGAGATCTTGCAAGATCTGTTTCACCTTCTAACTCAGGGGTCTCCAAACTTGGCAACTTTAAGACTTGTGGACTTCAACTCCCAGAATTCCCCAGACAGTATGCATGGCTGCCTGAGGAATTCTGGAAGTTGAAGTCCACAAGTCCTAAAGTTTCCAAGTTTGGAGACCCCTGTTCTAACTCATCACCCAGGAATTATAACATCAAATAACATCTGATAATGTTGTTAGCTTTTGATCTTTTAGAAAGATTTTAATTCAAAATTGAATTATATAACTTGGGGTTTGTTTAGATACCATTTGAAGGAGTTGCAGGTACTTTAATGCCCACAAACATTATTTTGCCAACTCTGGATTTATAGAGTGAAGATTAGCATAACAAAAGTATGAAAGTCTAAACACATTGTAATTTGTACGTGCATTGGAAACCTGCCCCAGATTCGGAATTTATTTATTTTTCTTATTTATTAAAAATGTGTGTTCCAGGTAAACATTTAATTGTGTTTACACTAAAGTATGTGGACTAAAGGACTGAAAACTTGTAGATTGACTTGAATACTCATATAGATCTTTAGAACCAAGGTTTATCCAGTATCTATTATCAATGTTTCAAAGCAACCCTATGTTGCATTTTTCTCTAATTCTGAAATGTCTGCTAAATGCTCATTTTCCATCTTCAAGTGCCTGCTTTCTAGATGGATTGGTCTTAGTTCTTTTTTATGCTCCTTTGTTTGTGATAATACAAGTAGTTGGTGGACCAAGAATTTGTGTTCTTGCAATAACTTGGCCTGGAAAACATATTAGTCCTTAGGCATCATCGAACTGTGTAGTACTTACTTCTGAGCAATCATATAGGGAACACTGACAATGATCTCTGCCCAAATGGCAGACTACTATAGAAGATAATATGCATTGTTTTGGCCAACACTATTATATTTCTGAAGAGATATAATCTGCTGCAGGCTAAAACTGTTCAATCCTACTAAAGCTTGAAGGAAAGATTCAACATCTGCTAAATTATAAACTCATTACAGTGATCAAGGTTGAGATAATGAAAAGGTAGCATTTTGTTCTTCGGTTGAAAGTGTTAACACTTTCACTTGACACAAGCTGTGTTGATGGTAGAGAGGTAACTCCTAGTAGTAAGAAAGTAGCCATTTTCTATTGTTTAGGAGTTGTGATTGTTTTTTATTTGTTATAGCACTGTGATTCAGTTGCTCAGTTGATTATAAATGAACTAAGAATAATTATTTCCTGTTTCTCAATTGCCAACATAGCATCATAGCTATAGAAATAGCTGTTTGGGTAGACATGAGATATTCCTCTTTTTTACTTCTCCTAACTAAGCTCATAAAAATTTAAAGAGACAAACAAAACAGCAGATTAATTCTGTAGCTGATTGCTCTTTCCTTGATTGCTGAGAAATGACTTTTCCTTTTTCAATTTAGAAATTTGAATTAAAATTTTACATTGGCATTGACATTAACTCTGGAATCCTCTACCTAGGAAAATATTGAGTCAGAAGTTAGAATCAGTGTTTGAAAGTAGAATTTTCATTTATTCACATCAAGGATAGGAATCTTCTCTCACATGAAAAATTGTACAATGGTGCATGTTGTCTTTTGCTTCTTTTATTTTATTCTACCATTTTATTCTTTCTTTTACTTCATCCTTTTGGATAAAATGTAAACTGCTATTTAGTTATTTTGACATATCCATGTATACACACACAGACACACACACGGAAGGAGGGAGGGTAGGAGAGAAAGAGAGAGATGGAGAGAGATACGTTCAAAAAGATATGTTGCAGTAATTGAAGTTTTAGTTTTATTGTATTGTCTAGTTATATATCTCTTAGCTAAAAGTAAAGCATTCTGGGTGATTGATGTAGAGTAATAGTTAACCTATCTGCACGGGTGAGAAGGTAGGATATTTATCTCCTGAATCCCTGGGAGAAATGGCTCATAAAATGTGAAATAATATCAATATAGAAAAGTGTCCAGCATGAATGGCTTCCTTTGGAATGATTTCTGGTTTATACACAAGTCTCTGGTTGTTATGAATCATCAACCTACAGCAAGATATTTTCTTTACACTGTAAGAACAGTCTTTATCAAGTCTTTCTAGATCAATTTTTAAACTACCAAAATTAGCTGCTTCAACATAGCCTATATATTTTGTCTTACCTTCTAAAATATTTTTTTGGGGGGAAAAGTCTGTGTAAATGTTCAGTGTAGAACACATTTGTAGGGACTTAAGTTCTAGCCAGTTAAGATATTGTTAAAATTAGTTTAGCTTAGAAAGACATAATATAACTAGGTGTGAACTAATTAATAACCCAACAATTTAGCAAGTTTTAATTTTTCTTTTAAAAACTTTGCTGATTTGATTTTATTAATGAACTTTTTCTCAATATCTCTCTGCATGAATCTTACTTATCTCTGTGGTTGATTATTCTACCATGATCTCACAAAGGATTGTGAAGTTTAAATTGTCACAGGGCCAGGCATTCAGATTTCAAGGGACACTATATGGAGCAATATTCAGCTTTTAACAGGTAATTTTTTTAAAAACCAAGATGAAGCAGTTGTTACTGAACGGTCTATGTGATAGTGTATATGACAGTCAGGATTTACATTTAGATTCAGAGCATCTATGCTGTTTTTAGATAAAGCATATATTAGATATTTATAAGGAGTCTTCTGTGATTGGGAGAGAAAATCAGGATTTGAAAGTTTAGTTACCAACCATAAAAATTTACTGAGTAAATGATAAAATATTATGGCGCTAGGCATCTATCTACAATAGAAAAATGAAAAAAATTGGAAATGAAATTGAATTTCACTGTGCCAACATATTGCAGGAACTATATTTTATTTGGATATAATTTAAATTGTAATTAAAGTTAACTATATTATTGTAGCATGATATTTATTTAAATCCAGCTTGGATTACTATATGCCTTTGCATGGGGCTGCCCTTGAAGAACACCTGGAATTTTAAGTGGTGCAGAGTATATCTGCAAGACAGTTATGTGGACCCCTAGGATGGTTGGTGTACAATGCCTTCCAGTTTCTGGATGCAATTCAAGATGCTGGTTTTGACCTTTAAAGCTCTGCGTGGCTTGGGACCAGGTTATTTGAGAGATCGCCTCTTCCCAGTTACTTTCGTCCCATCAGATCAAGGAGAAGGGATAAGTTGTAGGTCTCATCTACCAAAGAGCTCTATCTGGTGGGACCCAAACAGCATGCTTTTCTGCTGTAGCCCCCATCATTGGGAACATAATTCCCTTTGAATGAGGTTGGCACCATCTTCCAAAATACTCTGGTATTTTCATCAACCTTGGGGATCCCATAGCGATCTTGCAAGATGGTTATATGATGTCAAATGACTGTTGTTCTCCTGCATTCCTGTTTTTTATTTATGTTTGTTTTATGATTTTAATTGTTAATATGCTTGTATGCCATCAGAGTCATGTTTCCTAACATGGGTGGCTGATATATAATTTGGATGGATGGATGGGATGGACAGACAAATAACTAGTATGTCTATTGAGACTGGATAATATTTTCTTAATTTCCTTGTAACAGATACATAGAACGTTTTTTCTAGAAAGAAGGAAGAAGAGGTTTGTTTATATAAAGCATTGATTATATGTGAGGTGTGATTTCTTTTCTGTTGTAAAAGTAGCCTGCTTAGGACATGCTAGCCTAAGAACAAATGAATAATTTATTCTGAAGGAAATTGCCTTTATTGTTAATGAAGTGGGTTTTAAAAAAATAGAGATGCAAGTATCAGTGGGATACAACTGTTAATGAATTGTTGTAATTGCAAACTATTTTCATTGTATTAATAATGCATTATTTATAAGAACACAAATTTTATAAAAGTGGCCCTAGTGGCCCTATTGTTATTAACATCCATTGTTATTAACATCTGCTTTTACCTTGTATTCGTTCTTTTTTATCCTTGTGTTTTTTAAAAAGTTTTAAAATATTTTAAATAATAATAATTGCAAAAGGCTTTACTTGGAACAACTTAAAATTCTGTGACTGTACCTTTAATACAACAAACAACAACATTTGCCAATCCAAGATCCTGGGAAGATCTTGATAGGTATAAAAATCCAGTCTGCATGTCTGGCTGACTTGGTAACAACAACAGCAAAGACCTACAAATAGAAATAGAACGACTATGGCAAAGGCAAGTAAGGATAGTACCAATGGTAATAGGTGCGTTAGGTGCAGTCCCAAAACAACTGGACCACCACTTGAACACCATAGGCATAATATAAATTTGCCATCAGTCAATTGCAGAAGGCAGCTTTACATGGAACAGCTTCCATCCTGCGGCGATATCTATAACACCATCGAACATCCAGTTTTGCTTATCCAAGGTCCTTGGTAAGGACTCGATAGGTAGACAAAAATGCCAAACCCAGTCTGAACATCTGACTGACTGTGCGATGAATGATGATGATTATGATGATGATGATAATAATAATTGTTTTCCGCTTTATTATAGGTGTCCAGAATCACTTGTTTGTGAGTTGGCCAGCCATATAAATTCGACAAATAAATAAAAGAGAAAATACGGAGAAGTTATGTAGAATGATTGACTGAATGGGATTTTGTGATAGACTAGCATTTTTGTGTATGGGTGTAAGAAAGACTACAGTTTGGGAGCCTACCATCTGACCAAATTATTGCAAATGCAAAGATGTAGGTATATGTAGGTATGCATGGGTCTTCTGATTCCCAAATGACTGCATAGCTTCCAGCAAAAAAAAACCCCAACACATAAAGAATATAGCCAACTGTAAGAGCAAAATTCCAAAACAAATTAGACCAAAAACAAAACTAAACTAAAAAGAAGGCTCCACACTCACCCTGTCTCCAAAGCCTAGGAGAACAAATATGTCTTCAGTGTTTTCTGAATGATATTAAGGGTAGAAGAAGGCAGCAATCACAACAGAGTGGTATGCTTCCTAGGTTTCACAGGATGACATTCTTTAATTGACCGGACCTGAAACTATCATTCT
>CM042846.1:12636500-12669779 GCA_023653725.1 Bungarus multicinctus
ATAACAATCAAAACTTCACTTGTTACCAACATATGGACATTGAGATAAAAACTGGTATATGAAGGATCTTTTACAGATAACAAGGTAGGTGGAATATACATTTTTGGGGAGAGGGAATCGCAGACTTGGCCAACAGGAATCACAGTTTGGGTTTTGTAATTCAAAATTGCACGGGTGCCAGACACATCTCTCCTTTATTTGTCTAACACTGGAACTTAAAGAACACATCATGAACTTCAATTTTCCTCGCCAGCAAGTGTATCACCATGTCTAGTGCTAAACATCAACTCTCCACAATCCAGATGAAGGCCAAAAAGAAGCTTTTTTTTTATGGAGGACCTGGACCCCAGATTACCTCAAACAACACAGTTGCCAAATGAAAAACTTGGCATTGAATGACTTCAACACAGCTTGATTGAACGCCTGGTTTAAAATCTGTTTCACTGCACCGGATTTAAGAAATCATACTTAGTTAAAATCAAGACTATTCTAACAGAAAACTTATCCTATGGCTTAGTACATCTAGTCTAGCATTAAAATAAGTCCCTGAGAAATAATTTTCCCGCCATGGCCTCTTACTTTCATTAACAGACCTCAACTCTCTTCACACACTGACAGGATGCTTAGCCAAAGATGGAATACTGATGGGATGATGGTATTGGTCAGAGGCAGAAGATTCACCATACTGTCCATTATTTTCCCTTCCCATAAAACTTACAGCCTCGACTACTCTAGTTCTATGCGGAAGCTTTACGGGTATCGATGGTAGTGTGAAATAAAAACTATTGTGGTAGTAAGAGCACATGAGACTTCGAATAGCAACAGTGAAAGCTTAAGCAATGGATTGCTCATCGGCCAAACCCCAACCTCTCTGGGATCTTTGACTTTTGTTTCTCTTTCTAAGCCTGTGCACTGTTCGTGGGGTGGGGAATATATGACTGACCGTTGCTTTTTTGATTAAAGACGAATCATTGAAAAAATGGTCAACAATTGTGGGTATAAAGGAAAATGCGAATCAGAAAATCCCTCCAAAATAGCTATAGCTGTTTTTAAATAAAACAAATCCCTTTCCCTCTCCCATTTGCTGTTGCTGTCCTGATGCCTGCATAGTTCTTTTTGTATAGAATTAAGTGTGACCGGACAGGTAAATCATGTTAAATTGCGTTGTCCCATCTGGCCCAGTTGTTTGAATATTAAGTGTTATTAAAGACGGAAGAGAACGAGCCTTTCGTGTCATCAGATGGGGAAAAGTAATCTCCCATGATCAAAGACCTCATATTTCATTCAGTCCCTGAATTGGAAAGATTGTTTCTTCTCCTTTTTGCACCAAAAATCCACAGAATCAATCATAACTGCTTAGTTGCCTGCGGCTGCCTGCCTCATAAAGAGACTCTGTCTGCTTGGTATTCAATAAAATATATCAATGCATGGGCCTGTTTGCTATTTTCACAACGCAGGAGGCAAAAATCGGGAATAAATAAGTTAGGAAAAACTGAAATTATTAAACATTCCAATGAAGCATAGTTCTTAGCCCGATCTTTGCATTTACTTTACAATTGCCTATGAATAACTGGTCTGTTACTTTAACAATAGTTGTATTGCTCCATATTAGAACTATCTCTGAGCATATTGAGGTTCACAACCATATTCAGATATAACTGTTTTATGTTTTGAGTCAGAGAACCACTAAAATTAGACAGTAAGGCAGTGGTGGGTATTATACCGGGTTTTTTGCCGGTTACTTGATGATTTGTTCCCAGCGGCAATGTAGCCAAACGACCAGAGGACTGAACGGTTCTCTCGATGCTCTGTGTTTGGCCAACCTCAGGAATCCTTGGGTCCTTTTCATACTAAACCTTTATGTCGCTTAGGAAGGGCAGCTGCTCCCTGCGCAGCACAGCATGTTGCCTTGCGGAAGCTGCTGACGTGCAGGGAGGATGCAGGATTGCATGAGTGGTGACTCAAAAACACATCTTGCGCCTCGTACAACAGGGTGTTAGCAGTGCCCGTGGCAAAGTGTATGGCATGCAAAGTTATTGCCCCCTTCAAAAGCCCATGCCCAAAGAACCACGTTTGGTAAAAGATTTGATAGCACCCATTGTGCACTACAGGAATCTTGTGAGTGAATACATAGTGCACACATAAACATTATTCCATAAAAAACGACAACAAAATCGTGAGAAATTTGCCTGACATCAAGAGATCTCTTGCAAGTCTGTGTTAACCTTCTAACTAAGGGGTCTCCAAAAATTGGCACACTTTAAGGAGAATTTGGATCATTCAACTCCAGAATTCCCAGATCAGTAGCAGGCTGCCTGAGAATTCTGGATAGTGAAGTCAACAAGTCCTTTAAAGCTTCTCAAGTTGGGGATGATCCCTCTCGTTCAACTCATCACCCAGGACCCTATTAACTCAAATAACATCTGATACTGTTGTTAGCTTTTTGATCTTTTAGAAGATTTAATGCAAATATAAGTGAATTTATATAACTTGGGTTGTCTTAGATCCAACTTTGAAGGAGTTTCCCTGCCAGGGACTTTAATGCCCACAAAAACATATTTTGGCCAACTCGATTTTTAGACGTGTAAGATTCAGCATTAACAACACAGTTTATGAAGTCTAAAACATTGTATGGTACGTGCATGGAAACCTGCCCCAGATCGGAATTTATTTATTTTTTCTTATTTATTAAAAATGTGTGTTCCAGGTAACATTAAATTGGGTTTAACATACAAGTATGTGGACTAAAGGATGAAATACTTGTAGATGACCTTGACGACTCCATATATAGATCTTTTAGAACCAGGAGTTTATTCCGTATCTTATATCACTCGTTCAAAGCAAACCCTATGTTGCCATTTTTCTCTAATCTGAATGTAGCTAAATGCTCATGTTCCATCTTCAGTGCCTGCCTTTCTAGAGGATGGTCTTAGTTCTTTTTCTGCTCCTTGTTTTGTGATAATCACAAGAGGTGGTGGACCAAGCATTTGTGTTCTTGCAATCAACTGGAATGAATATACATATTAGTAGCCTTAGGATTATCATCGAAAGTTGTGTAGACTTACTTCGGAGCCAATCATTAGGGAAACACTGACAATGATCTCTTGACAAATGGCCGGGATTACTATTAGAAGTTTTAATCATGCATTGTTTTGGACAACATCTATTATATTTCTGCAGAGACGATAATCTGCTGCAGGACTCTAAAAACTGTTCAATCCGACTAAAGCTTGTAAGGAAAGATTTCAACATCTGCTAATTAGAAATCATTAACAGTGGATAAAGGTTGGATAATGAATTATAGGTAGCATTTGGTTCGTCGAGTGGAATCGTGTTGAACTACATGTCCACTTGAAACAAGTCTGTGTTGATGGTATAGAGAGGTAACTCCTAGTAGTAAGCAAGAAAGTAGCCATTTTTTTTTTTTTCTAAATTTTGTTTTGTTTAGGAGTTGTGGGGATTGTTTTTACTTGTTATAGGCACGTCCTGATGCAGTTGCTCGTTGATTATACATGAATTCTAAGAATAATTATTTCCGGTTGCTCAATTGCCAACCATAGAATCACTAAAAGCTATTTTTTAGAAATAGGTTTGGGTATAGACATGAGATATTCCTCTGTTGAATTCTACAAATAAGCTTCTTTAGTAAAATTAAGAGACAAACAAGAACAGCAGATTAATTCTGTAGATGATTGCTCTTTCCCTCCTGATTGCTGAGAAATGAAGTTTCATTTTCAATTTAGAAATTTGAATTAAATATTCCTTACAGTGGGCATTGACATTAACTCTGGAATCCTCTTACTAGGAATTACACTATTGAGTCATGAAGTTTGAACAGTGTTGAAAGAGAAATTGTCATTTATTCACATCCCTCCAAGGATAGGAATATTCTCTACCATGAAAATTCCAGGGGCATGTTGTCTTTTGCTTCTTTTATTTTATTTACATTTATCTTTCTTACTTCATCCTTTTCGGATTAAAATGGAAACTGGCTACTTTAGTTTATTTTTGTGACTATCCTATGTATACACACACAGGGACACCACACGGAAGGGGGCGGGTAGGATTTGAGAAGAGATGAGATTGGAGAGAGATACGTTCAAAAAGATATGTTGCAGTAATTGAAGTTTTAGTTTTATTGTATTGTCTAGTTATATATCTCTAGCTAAAAGTAAAGCATTCTGGGTGATTGATGTAGAGTAATAGTTAACCTATCTGCACGGGTGAGAAGGTAGGATATTTATCTCCTGAATCCCTGGGAGAAATGGCTCATAAAATGTGAATAATATCAATATAGAAAAGTGTCCAGGCATGAATGGCTTCCTTTGGAATGATTCTGGTTTATACACAAGTCTCTGGTTGTTATGAATCATCAACCTACAGCAAGATATTTTCTTTACACTGTAAGAACAGTCTTTATCAAGTCTTTCTAGATCAATTTTTAAACTACCAAAATTAGCTGCTTCAACATAGCCTATATATTTTGTCTTACCTTCTAAAATATTTTTTGGGGGGAAAAGTCTGTGTAAATGTTCAGTGTAGAACACATTTGTAGGGACTTAAGTTCTAGCCAGTTAAGATATTGTTAAAATTAGTTTAGCTTAGAAAGACATAATATAACTAGGTGTGAACTAATTAATAAACCCAACAATTTAGCAAGTTTAATTTTTCTTTTAAAAACTTGCTGATTTGATTTATTAATGAACTTTTTCTCAATATCTCTCTGCATGAATCTTACTTATCTCTGTGTTGATTATTCTACCATGATCTCACAAAGGATTGTGAAGTTTAAATTGTCACAGGGCCAGGCATTCAGATTTCAAGGGACACTATATGGAGCAATATTCAGCTTTTAACAGGTAATTTTTTTAAAAACCAAGATGAAGCAGTTGTTACTGAACGGTCTATGTGATAGGTATATGACAGTCAGGATTTACATTTAGATTCAGAGCATCTATGCTGTTTTTAGATAAAGCATATATTAGATATTTATAAGGAGTCTTCTGTGATTGGGAGAGAAAATCAGGATTTGAAAGTTTAGTTACCAACCATAAAAATTTACTGAGTAAATGATAAAATATTATGGCGCTAGGCATCTATCTACAATAGAAAAATGAAAAAAATTGGAAATGAAATTGAATTTCACTGTGCCAACATATTGCAGGAACTATATTTTATTTGGATATAATTTAAATTGTAATTAAAGTTACTATATTATTGTAGCATGATATTTATTTAAATCCAGCTTGGATTACTATATGCCTTTGCATGGGCTGCCCTTGAAGAACACCTGGAATTTTAAGTGGTGCAGAGTATATCTGCAAGACAGTTATGTGGACCCCTAGGATGGTTGGTGTACAATGCCTTCCAGTTTCTGGATGCAATTCAAGATGCTGGTTTTGACCTTTAAAGCTCTGCGTGGCTTGGGACCAGGTTATTTGAGAGATCGCCTCTTCCCAGTTACTTTCGTCCCATCAGATCAAGGAGAAGGGATAAGTTGTAGGTCTCATCTACCAAAGAGCTCTATCTGGTGGGACCCAAACAGCATGCTTTTCTGCTGTAGCCCCCATCATTGGGAACATAATTCCCTTTGAATGAGGTTGGCACCATCTTCCAAAATACTCTGGTATTTTCATCAACCTTGGGGATCCCATAGCGATCTTGCAAGATGGTTATATGATGTCAAATGACTGTTGTTCTCCTGCATTCCTGTTTTTATTTATGTTTGTTTTATGATTTTAATTGTTAATATGCTTGTATGCCATCAGAGTCATGTTTCCTAACATGGGTGGCTGATATATAATTTGGATGGATGGATGGGATGGACAGACAAATAACTAGTATGTCTATTGAGACTGGATAATATTTTCTTAATTTCCTTGTAACAGATACATAGAACGTTTTTTCTAGAAAGAAGGAAGAAGAGGTTGTTTATATAAAGCATTGATTATATGTGAGGTGTGATTTCTTTTCTGTTGTAAAAGTAGCCTGCTTAGGACATGCTAGCCTAAGAACAAATGAATAATTTATTCTGAAGGAAATTGCCTTTATTGTTAATGAAGTGGGTTTTAAAAAAAATAGAGATGCAAGTATCAGTGGGATACAACTGTTAATGAATTGTTGTAATTGCAAACTATTTTCATTGTATTAATAATGCATTATTTATAAGAACACAAATTTTATAAAAGTGGCCCTAGTGGCCCTATTGTTATTAACATCCATTGTTATTAACATCTGCTTTTACCTTGTATTCGTTCTTTTTATCCTTGTGTTTTTTAAAAAGTTTTAAAATATTTTAAATAATAATAATTGCAAAAGGCTTTACTTGGAACAACTTAAAATTCTGTGACTGTACCTTTAATACAACAAACAACAACATTTGCCAATCCAAGATCCTGGGAAGATCTTGATAGGTATAAAAATCCAGTCTGCATGTCTGGCTGACTTGGTAACAACAACAGCAAAGACCTACAAATAGAAATAGAACGACTATGGCAAAGGCAAGTAAGGATAGTACCAATGGTAATAGGTGCGTTAGGTGCAGTCCCAAAACAACTGGACCACCACTTGAACACCATAGGCATAATATAAATTTGCCATCAGTCAATTGCAGAAGGCAGCTTTACATGGAACAGCTTCCATCCTGCGGCGATATCTATAACACCATCGAACATCCAGTTTTGCTTATCCAAGGTCCTTGGTAAGGACTCGATAGGTAGACAAAAATGCCAAACCCAGTCTGAACATCTGACTGACTGTGCGATGAATGATGATGATTATGATGATGATGATAATAATAATTGTTTTCCGCTTTATTATAGGTGTCCAGAATCACTTGTTTGTGAGTTGGCCAGCCATATAAATTCGACAAATAAATAAAAGAGAAAATACGGAGAAGTTATGTAGAATGATTGACTGAATGGGATTTTGTGATAGACTAGCATTTTTGTGTATGGGTGTAAGAAAGACTACAGTTTGGGAGCCTACCATCTGACCAAATTATTGCAAATGCAAAGATGTAGGTATATGTAGGTATGCATGGGTCTTCTGATTCCCAAATGACTGCATAGCTTCCAGCAAAAAAAAACCCCAACACATAAAGAATATAGCCAACTGTAAGAGCAAAATTCCAAAACAAATTAGACCAAAAACAAAACTAAACTAAAAAGAAGGCTCCACACTCACCCTGTCTCCAAAGCCTAGGAGAACAAATATGTCTTCAGTGTTTTCTGAATGATATTAAGGGTAGAAGAAGGCAGCAATCACAACAGAGTGGTATGCTTCCTAGGTTTCACAGGATGACATTCTTTAATTGACCGGACCTGAAACTATCATTCTTCTGGACTGTATCCGATGGACAAAGACAAGTTAGTCCTTCAAATAGCCAGGCCATATGCTATTCAGGGCTTTAATGGTGATAACCAGCACTTGAATTGCATACCAAAGCCAACTTATATTCAGTGCAACTGGTGAAGCGCTGCATCACATACATATAACACAGTCCTCTTATCATTGCCTGCACCAATGAATTGTGGACTAACTGTAGCTTCTGGATGGTCTTCAATGGCAGCCCCATGTACAGCACATTACAATAATCTGATAATGATATGACTAGTATATGAGCAATTGTGTTTCCCAATCCAGATGATGGTGCAACTAACATATAAGATATATCTAGGTAAAGACTCTCTTGGTCACTGTTTCCATCTGCTCTTTGAGTAGGAGTAAGAGTCCAAGAGGACACCTAGATTGTGAACACATTTTGAATGCAAAAATTCAACCCAACCGAGAGTTAGTGATGGAATAGCTCAAAATCCCATAGAAACAAGACCACTTGGTCTTGGCAAGATTGTGCCTGCTCTTCTAAAATGGCATAGTCCAAGCAGGAGGTTCTTTTCTAAGTACCAAAATTACTTCTGATACCTAGAAAAGTAGCGATCAAACAGATCAAAGAAATAACCTTTTAATTTAAACAGGTCAAAATTATGAGTAAGTCAGTCACTAGTAACTATAAACTGGTACTGGTAGCAGAGCAATATGAAGCTTTTGTGCTGTACCTGAGACATAATAATAGCCATTCTGAAAAAAAAAAATTCTTCCCCTCTCCCATGTTAGGCATGAGCAATATGCTCCTTTGAATAGTGAAGCATATATTTGAAGTGAATTTACCTGCAGTAATACTGCACAACATATACAAAGAGCAGAGAGAGAGATGTTTATAACAGAAATTACTATCTAGAATGTGTTATGCCCCTACTAATATGTCCACGATCCTACAAATACACCTAAGAAAGTCAGTCTCTCTCAGTTTGGTGGAAATATTCTTGAGGATTGAATGAATGAATAACCTATTTCTTAATCATTCTCATTAATCCCAGCCAAGCCCTTTTTGGAGTAGACATACAGAGCAGGGGTCAACAACTTTTGGACCTCAGGGACCACGAAACTCATAATTTTAAATTCAAGGGACCACTAACCAGTTCTGTGGGCATGTCCTAATTTGTGGGTGTGACTTGGTGGTCATGTGACTGGCTGGACATGGCTTGTATATAAATATTATAAATATTTATATAAATATTGATTTTTTTATTAAAAAAGAGCAACTTTTACCCAAAATAAGGCAAAGCAAGCAGGCAGATTGAGTTGCTCACAAAATCATTCAGTGATCTATCTATCTGCCATCAGCTAGCTCAGTCTGTCCCATAAAATTTGTTTGCCATGAGTCTGCACTGAATAATAGAACCTTCAGTTCTAAGGGAGGTTCGGCTGTGCTTAAAAGCAGAGCTGAAGACCTAAAGACTAGCTAGAAAGCAAGAAATGCAACCATTTCCTGCTTTCTAGCTAATTTAAATCTCCCAACACAGCAGAACAGCTGATGGTCAGAAAGAAAAAAAAAAGCAATTTAGCAGACAAGTTTTCCAGGTAAGGAATGAGTGGGTGTGAAGGGTTCCCGCAGTCCATGTGGGCAGCGCAGCCTTGTGTTTCTGAGCAGCCTGAGCAGCAGCTATGGGGGGAGTGCTCTGGGGTGACATTTCTCTGTGGCCCACCAAAATTTTCTCGAGGCCCACCAGTGGGCCGTGGCCCACTGGTTGGCGACCACTAATACTCCAGAGGACTCAGTGCTTCATTTTTCAAGGTGTACCTTACTAATAATGGGAAAATATTTTGTTTAACAAATGTATAGGTAATTATCTAATGAACCAAACAGTTCTGCCCAAATTTAATCAAATTGCTTAAAAGTTCACTTCTTTGCCTATTGTATGAATACAGCTCTATTGTATGAAGATTAATGCATATTTTGACAAATATGTATAATAGCAACCCAGTGCTACAAACCAGTTGTAAATTTGGCGTCTGCAATGTATATAATCTTTTTGCCTTTTATACATAACAGGGTTTACATAATTATTAATGGCAGTAATAAGGGCATGTACATTTCATTCTTCAACTATATGATTCAAAACAGTTTTAATTAAAAGAAACCAGACCTAACAGTCTAAATAATTTGATCACCCAGATATAAAACTTACCCTACATATACAACAATGAATACAGTGGTACATTCAGTAAAAATTTCTTCAAACCATAGCAAAAGTCTGCCATATTATAAATGCCTTAACTAGGTAATGTTAAATATGTACTGGATTAATAGCAAACTATGTAAAATACATAATTTAAGCAGACTCAAGAAGTTTCCTATACTTAATATTATCATTGAATCATGCAAATAAGGAATATTAAATCTTTGGAAATAAGTAGGCTTGCATTGGAGGAAATGGGCTTTAAAATATCATAAGCCCAACACTTTTGAAAAAGGATAACCAGCACACTAAAATATAATCAGAATAATGAAATTTACACTTAGCTCAATAATCAAGCCCATTTCCATTGCATTCTGTGCTGAAATTTCTGAAGACATTTAAAAATACAGCTCCATATAACATTCTCTGATGTTCAGTTTGATGGCACTAAAAGCATGTGTTACTCAGTTTAAGTTAAAATCAGAAATAAGTACAGTTATTTAATATGGATTAGGTTAAACATCCCTGATTGTAACAGATACTTGACCAACTAGGAGCAAAGAGAAATCTGAAAAATGTTCCAGTTCTTGCATATGTTTTTTTTTTTAAAGAAAAGTTGTACAAAGAAATTGAATTCCTATTTTATGTCGGTCAAAGGCATCTATGCCATGTCTCCATTAGTGGATGATGACAATACTCTTGGGGAAAAAATGCTGCCAGCCACAGACTACTCATACTTATTGTGACAAATTGGAGCTAGCCAGTTGGTGAAGGAGTTACCTGAATAGATCTGTTTCACAATGGAACAGTTTCTACTTTATTTAGAAAGAAAAATCAAAGTTGGATTCATTTTGGTTAGAGTTGAGCCTGGATTGGCTTGATTGATTGCTATAGATGACCTATACTAAGAGGAAGTATGACCACTTCTTCTTTCACTATGTGACTTTGGATTTCTGTCAATGTGGTATCATTTTCTGGAATAGGTTATGTCAAGATAGGGTGGGAGACATTGTGTTCTTCTCAGACCTGCAGGTTGAATTTCAGACAGAGGCATTTGGAGGTCACACTTTGGCCGTTTGCTATGTTACGACTACCAAAAGTACTGTTTTACTTCTGTGCTATATTAACATCTGTATAAGTTGCTGGGAATGCTCCTTAAAGCTTTTGAAGGGAGGTGTCATTAGTGTGTCATCTTATGGTGAAATGTTACTCTAGTTTCTTAGTACACATGAGTCACTTTTGTCCTGCACAACCAGACCAGTGTCTGAACTCAGTGATTGGTTTAAAATTGGTTTAGAAACAAAGTTATGAAAAATTCTACTTTACTCACTTGCTGCATTTGTAATTTTACATTAAATATATATATATATATATATATATATATATATATATATATATATATATATATATATATATGTATATGTATGTATATGTATATGTATATGTATATGTATATGTATATGTATATGTATATATATATATATATATGTATATATATATATATATATATGTATATATATATATATATATATATATGTGTGTGTGTAAGGTTTTTAAGCTGATAATTTTAAATAATAAATAAGGGAGACTAGTATAGATCTATTTCGAGCTAGTTAGCTCTCTTCAGCTAGCCATACCCTTACTGGGATTCGAACCAGGGAAGTATTACATGTGAGGCAGTTGTAATTGCCTCTACACCACTGGCTCTCTCCTTATCAGCTCAGGCAGGGGAATAAGTATATACTTTGTATTACAACACCCTGTTAAGCCCCAATTAAGGGAGAAAGCATACTGCTTTCTTTTCTGTCTTTCGGCTCATCACCAGAGACCATACCGACAGAAAGCTATTTGTTTCGTTGCCTTTTGTTTACATGTGTATAAGGTTTTTAAGCTGATAATTTTAAATAATAAATAAGGGAGACTAGTATAGATCTATTTCGAGCTAGTTAGCTCTCTTCAGCTAGCCATACCCTTACTGGGATTCGAACCAGGGAAGTATTACATGTGAGGCAGTTGTAATTGCCTCTACACCACTGGCTCTCTCCTTATCAGCTCAGGCAGGGGAATAAGTATATACTTTGTATTACAACACCCTGTTAAGCCCCAATTAAGGGGCTTAACAGGGTGTTGTAATACAAAGTATATACTTATTCCCCTGCCTGAGCTGATAAGGAGAGAGCCAGTGGTGTAGAGGCAATTACAACTGCCTCACATGTAATACTTCCCTGGTTCGAATCCCAGTAAGGGTATGGCTAGCTGAAGAGAGCTAACTAGCTCGAAATAGATCTATACTAGTCTCCCTTATTTATTATTTAAAATTATCAGCTTAAAAACCTTACACACATGTAAACAAAAGGCAACGAAACAAATAGCTTTCTGTCGGTATGGTCTCTGGTGATGAGCCGAAAGACAGAAAAGAAAGCAGTATGCTTTCTCCCTTAATTGGGGCTTAACAGGGTGTTGTAATACAAAGTATATATATATATATATATATATATATATATATATATATATATATATATATATATATATATATACTTTGTATTACAAATATATATATCTGTGTCAGTTTCATATTGGCTTAACTTTCTAGTGTCTTGGCAGAGCATTTCTGCCTTTTTAGTTAATATTCATTAGCTGGTGCCAATACATGAAAAGCAGTACAGACCTTAGTTCTGTTTTCAGCTTTGCACTAGAAGAATTTGAGAGGAGGTCAACTGGGCCATGCTCCCAGTACTCTTAATACGTCACATTTTCAACAGAGGCATAGATAGTCTTATTGTGAGATCTGTGTTATAATTTGTAAGCAGCTTAAGTGATGTCACAGTAGCCCAACCACTACTTTGAACCTCATGACCCAACTACAAATTCTCAAAATGCCTACTGTATCCTATCTGCAATCTCCTGCAGGGCATTCTGGAACAGTTGTTTACTGTTTTTGGAGTACTTCACTGTCTCTTGTGAGCAGTCACTATGTTCACTTTTGTCTGTTTTATACTGTTTAGTTGTGACTGTTGCTTTTTAATTTTTCACACAGGAAGATTGCTAATCTCCTTGAGGAACCTTATGATAATCTTCCCAGGAAACATATTGTTCACGTAGATATCCTTCAGGAGCCACAGCTCTATACGTTTTTTGTTTGTTTGTGACTCTGAGTCATTCTTAACTCCTGGAAACTGTCTAGATACATTTCAGCAGTTTTCTTGGTAACAGTTTCAGATCTGGTTTGCTGTTACTTTCTTCCTGTGAGAGAATGATTGGCCTAAGGTCACCCAACTGGCTTTGTGCTAAGATAAAACTAGCTCATAGTCTTTAAGTTTCTAACCTGATGACTTAAACCACTGAAACAAACTGGATCTCCAAGATATTTTAATTTAATTTTGGACTGTGCAGACTGAACACTCATGAGCCCTTAACTATAGTTAAAAGGAGTTGGGCAGTGTTGTTGAGGAAGAACTACTGTAAGCACTATTTCACTGAGAAACAACTGTGCTAGAATTCATTTGGAAATTTAAAACCATTTCTCATGGATTAAATACTATATGTGTTGAATCAGTTTACCAGTATAAGAATGCCTATGTCATGACTAGCTATTCTTTCATTTATAGTCACTAAAGGTAATTCTGTCTTTGACCTCTCTTTTTACCATTCCTCTCCTCTATACTGCTCAACAACAGCTGTATGTATATATTTAATTTTCCATTCTCAAGATGATATTCCATGCATCTGATGGCATGAAGTATGAGTCACAATAACTTGCTGATGCGGTAGTAAATGCTTTAGTCCACTATTTGGAGCTTTTGCATCCCCCTTTACAACAATGGACAGAAGCTAAGCTAATTTTCAGCAGTTTAAAACCTGATGTGTAAAAGAAATAAAACCATAATTCATGCTAGTAATACTTTCATGCCCAGATGCATCGTGTGCCTACTTTTCCTTCTACTTTCAAATTCCAGAAACAGACAGTTGCCGTAGCAACCATCTGACTGATATATCTTGAGATTTTGTTCTTCGAAATGGAAGCTGAAACCCAAGTTCATACACCAGAATCAAAAGAGGCAACTATTGGAACACCACATTGTTATTAAAGAGTAGCAAGGATGGAGTAGAGAGACTGATTGGGCATTATGATTCATTGTCTTTGCACATTCTGTTATTTGTCCCAAACATCCAATCTAAAATAGCTGCTCACAAACCTATCTGTTGGGTAGCCCTAATAACTGTATAGTTGAGTTTTGAAAATCACCGTAATAAAATCATTGGAATGCTGCTGCACAAGAGAGCAACTATCAGCTTTTACTAAAAAGTAGATCAGTTAACACCCTACTTGATATTAATTATGACTTTAAATATTTTCTTTGAAATATGTTTACAGTACTGTATTAGTCTCTCTACCGTACTGTTTAAATTGCTTTCCTACTGCATTATTTGCAACCTATCACTACCCTCTCTTGCCACCCTCAGGAAAAGCTTTTGTACTGGTCAAGGTCATCTGTCAGTGCTTAGGTGGAGAATGCCATATGCCATAGATGAGTCATTTTACCACTGACTCAGATCCTGTTCTTAGCATTTTCATAATGAAAGATTGTGGGGCCAGAACTAACTTTCTTGTTCTACTGGCTTGCAGAAGATAAAAAGGAGTTTCTTTTTGCTTGAGCCTAAAATAGACAAATGTTGACCAAGGGCAGTGTACTGATTATTTAGGGAATGCTGAGTTTAAAATCCTTTTCAGCCACCCTGCCATATAAATACTGTATGACAATTCAGTTAAACAATCTATCAACAGAAAACTGTACCAGCATGGCATTTGATATCTCTGTTCCCAATTTCATTCTGATCTCTTTTTCCAAGTCACTTGCCTCACTTGCCCCCAAAGTCATAGGTGACAAAGAGAACTAATGTAAACTTGGACAATGTAAGAATAAGAGAAAGAGCCTGATTTAAGAGGGTAGTGTAGTGGTTAGAATGTAGTATTACATGCTACATCCGCTGACTGCTGACTGTCAGCATTTCAGCAGTTCGATTCTCACCAGCTCGAGGTTGACTCAGCCTTCCATCCTTCCAAGGTGGGTAAAATGAGGACTCAGATTGTTGGGGGCAATATGCTGACTCTGTAAACCACTAAGAGAGGGCTGTAAAGCACTGTGTAAGTCTATAAGTCTAAGTGCTTATAGGCTTACACATTATATAAGTCTTAAGTGTTATTGCTATCAAGCTACTAAAGATGACTTAAGACTTCCTCATTCATGGAATGAGAACCAATGGCAATGTCATGGAGATGTGGCAGGAAAACAATAGTGCCATATGCACTTTGGGAAAATCCCTAAGAGACATCACTTAAATAAAAGTGGCGAGGCACATTTAAGTTAAGATATTCTTGGTATTTCATTATGCATGCCTCATTGTCCTGTTCAAAGATAGTTGATATGAATGTTTCCAGTTGCATGTATCTGAATCTATATCAGAGAGATGATTATAGGTGCACTTAGGTTTACTAGCATATATCACAAAGTATAATTAACGGTGATCATGGATAAGAAGTTTACTAATAGTGTACTAAACTAGGCCACGGAGCAAACTGCTGTTGGAAGTGGGTTACAAATCTGTCTCCTCGGCTGGCAGGATTTTAACCACTTTCATAATTATAGGTGGCATTACTTTAGGTGTTTTGTCCTGAAAAAAAAAAGATATAAGTTCATGATGTCTTGATTAGAGTTGCAGGTACTGTATGGTGGTGTCAGAAAATTAATTCTTCTACCAAGGATATTTCTTTCATTTTATAGACAACTTGTGTGTAATTTCCATGGATAAGAGAAACTGGCATATACTAACACCCAAGACAATATTTGACGCTTAGTATCCCAATGCATATTTTCTTTCTTTCCTGCCAAATCAAAACAATTAATGACACTTTAGAAATACACCCCAAAATAAAATAAATTCAAACATAAAAGCAATACATAAAAGTAATAATATAAAAATATTGCCAGCAAGATTGCAGACTGGAGGCAAAGGCCTTCCAGAAGTTGTTTATTTTAATAATCTTTGGAATGATTCTTGGGTAGGTGCCAATAGAGGGGGACAAAGCTGTTTTATATGATGGAGGCTACCACATACCTCTAGATTACCATTCCTCTCATCTTACGTGAGTGATGATTTCGCCACCCTGAACAAGTGCCCTGGACAAGATGGTTCCAACTGGAGGAAGCTAACCTGAAGATACCTGGGAGCCAAGCTATGTATGGCTTTATAGATTAAAGCCAGCACTTGAACTAAAACCTATTAAAAACCAATGTAGCACCTGTTCAAATCTGAACAATTTCCAAGAGACATATAGACATGGTAAGGAGGCAAGTACCATGGTGATTCAACACCATTGTGCTAAATTTGTGTTCCTATCTGAGAAGGATTCCAATTGCATCTGCAGCAAGTGTAAACCCATTGTTTGCTGGAGGGGAAAGTGGAGGGACTGGAAGCCAGCTTGGCCACACACTGAGACTTATCAGGGAAGATAAGTTTCTGAGCAAGGCAGAAGGACTTTAAAATAACAACAACACAGGAAGAAAGATCACAGAGAAATCAAGAGCTTTTGGAGAAGACACATGGTGGCCTGTGACTCAGAGGACCAAATGAACTAGGAGATGTTCCCTGTCAGTAACAAAGCAGAATCGATTTTAGGCAGTCAGTCTGAGGAAGCCTCAGATAAGAGATTTCACCTAGCAGTAAGAGAAAGGCGAAAAGGTCAGACAGTAACAGAGACAAGCAATCCAGTGACTCCCTGGAAAGAGGAAATTGCGTGTGATGATGATGGGTGACTCGCTGCTGAGAGTAAGAGTCAGCAGTCTGCAGAATAGAGATGTTATCAAAGGAAGCATGTTGTCTGCCACGTGCCAAGATCTGATGGAGAGGATGACACCTGAAATGAGGACCACTTTCTCTTCTATTTTATATTGGTGTTGAAACAAATAATATTGCCAGAAAAAAACCTAGGAAGAAGTTATGCAGGAAGGAAAATAGTTTGGAGTGCAGACTATGTTTTCAACTATGGTTCCAAGTAATCGTCACAGCCTGAACTCCCATCGCATCAAATAGAGATGCTATAGCCATCTCAAGATGATCACTATATTCATTGTTGACATCATGACCATTGTAGGAACCAAAAATTTTAGAGCAAACCTTTGAAAAACCCATATTTGCATCTTTGCCCAGCTGAGTTTGGGAAATAAATGCCTGTATGGCTAGTCATGACATGTAAACACACCAACTGATTAAATGCTCTCTACACATGTAATCACATTTAAACTACAGCCAAAAAGTTTTGACTGTTTCCTTTCAGTTGGAAATGAAATTTAAAAAATAGGAACAATTAGTTTATAATTGCTGCTGAAAACAAGCACCAGGAAGATGCCATTTGCTTTGGCAGAGAGAAATGAGATGTAGTAGGAGAATAAACAGATGTTAACAACAAATTCAGCTCTGCTAAAAGTTATTTGGTTGGGGTAGGGGAGGAGAAAACATCCCAATTTTTAAATTTATGGTACCTAGAATTTGATTATTCTAGTAAACTCATGGGCCTACCACATGTTGGTTGACTGACATGACAAGTAGTGTACATGAAGGTAGTATGTTGGATTATGAGAATCGAGAAATATAGGAAGCTTGATTAAACTTTGTGATACTCAAATAACTTCCTTTATTTTCACTTTCTAATTCCATGAATAAAATTGGCTAATACAGTGCATGCAGTATATTAATGCTTCCTTCTCTTTTCATCAGCTTCCCAGTTCCCTTAAACGAGGTGTTTATAGAAATATGTATGAAACTACTGAATATACCTAACTTGGCTCTGCCTGCTTTCTCTAACTAAGATCTATGTCATTAATCTTCAAATTAACCTGAAGATGTTGGCAACTGCTTTCTCAACGGTTAATTTCAGGGTTGTTCAAGTTCGCTGGGAGGATTTTACAGCAGTGCTTCCTACAGTTACTATAAATCAGATTTAAAATAATTATTTAATATAATGCAGCTCTATAAAAGTACATACGCATGTTTTTTCATGAACAAAACTCTGAATAATAAGATTGGAATGCTACATATGGGTAAACACAAATTGAAACACTGTTCTGGAGTAATTAGCCACTAAGTAATCTATTTTGTGCTTCAGAATATTAAAGATTGCTGAAAGTTAGTCTAGAGGAAAGTATTAATAGCAAATTAAGTGTTGGACCCAATTTTGAAAAAAAAATGCATATTTACATAAACTTTGTTAAAATGTATAATTGGAATTTAACAGTTAAAGGTGCTCTTTTTTCATCCTTCATTTTTCTTGTTTATAATCCAACGCAGATATCAGTAGTTTCTCTCTATGGAACTATACTCAACATGTTGGCAGGTCTTTAGCTTAGAAGTCTATTTAAATTCATTTACAGTTTTCAGATTGAAACCAGGCCGAGTTGTTTGCAGTGTTTTGATACTAAGTTGGGGCTCCGTTCTTCCACTCCTCCAAGCTTTGACCCTGCCCTGCTAAGCTGTGAATTAGTTTGGTATTTTTAGAGGATTAAAAGCAATCATCGTCAAAGGCTACATGGTAGTAGTCTTTAAAAAAACAACAACTGTTCAACAAACTAATGATGGAGTCCTGGATGAACACATACAGACAGAAGCATATTTTGAGGGCTGCGGAGGTGGGAATTGGGTATGAAAGCAGAACTGTCCAGCACACAGCAATGTGGAAAAATACTGTATGACAATGTTTACTTTGTCAAGAGAAAAGCAAGCAGAAAGAATGGGAAAGTCATTCAAATTAAACAGGAATCAGTTTTGACTAGGTGAATGGTTGATGCTAACCTGACAGAGTTTGCCTAGAAGTAAAGGGTTTTTAAATTATTTTGACTATGAACCTTTAAACTGGCTTGTGTTTTATTAGTTTAACAGGAAGATTATTTTTAGCAGTGAGTTCCAACACTGATAAGCAAATATTTGTATGAGACATAAGCATGATTTGGATATGAAAGACTAGGCTTATTAAATATTCTTAATATTTGAATAATGCAGTTGGTAATGTTTATATGCTGTTCAAACTTACAAATGTACCAACTTTCCAACTAGGATACAATATATCTTAACATAGGCTTCATTGTGTTGAACATTTATCATATGTCAGATATGATATGTCATATGTAGCTAAGGGTCCAAATTAAGTGTGAATGTCAGTCCATTGATCAATAGAACAAATACTTATGTAGTGGTGTGTGTGTGTGTGTGTGTGTGTGTATAAAATTTTGCAAAGGACCAAAAAAAAAACCCATAGGTCATCCAGAATATGCTGCAAAGATATCATGTGGAAATGGTTGATCTGTCTTACATGCCTTTGATATAGAATCCATCTTTCATGACATATAGAAGGTAGTGAGTATGGTTGTTCTGTACATCTTCAGTTTTGTTGGTGCACTAATTTCTTGATGTTCCCGCATAGTGGAGTCCAGTCTACTGAAAGCAGAACTTGCTTTTGCTATCTGCAGTTACCTGTATCATTGTCACTACTCAAGAGAGGGTGATGCTAGGGTAATTGAATTGGTCCACTGCCTGTAGATTCTGCCCCTTGACTGTGATTTTGGGTTCTGTGTACAACGAATGAGCAGCAGTCGGATGGTGAGTCCAAAGTTGTCACATGCCATAGAAAATTTGTATACTCTGAGCCAGGCATCTTGCATTTTACTCAGTTTAATCTAGACTATTCTACAAGCGGTGGTAAAGGCATTTTTCTTGACAACCGATGATAAAGTTATTTTGATAGACATGATGAAGTTGATGCATTTCAACATGTAACACCTGTATCTCCTCATTATTTTCATCAAACCAGTCATGCTGCTTTTGAGTAGAAGACCCCTGCATCTTCAGTGCAGATGAATGGGCAACAACCCTGAATCATTCCCAGTCATCCTCAACACTGCCAGCAAGATGTAGATCAGCAAGCTTAATTTCTAAGTCTTTAGCCAGTGCTGAAGTCATGCTGGAGTTCTTTAGCCTGGTCACATTAATTATTTTCATGGCCTTGCTTCTTTCTGGTCCTTCTTGAGTCTGATGTAGAGCTTTGTTTTGGAGACAGTGAGCCTGTGATCTTTCCAACAGTCAGCATCATACTTGGACTTAGTCACTCTGGCATTCTGACTGTGTTTTGTCCTGACAATGCCAGTCAATAAGATGCCAATACTTAGAGCGGGGATTCATTTAGGAGGTCTTGTTACTGGCATGGAGGTGTAAAGTTGTGTTGGTAATGAGATTGTGTGTTGCACAAGTCTTCAGTAAAAGTGGGTCAGTATTGTTACAGTTACACACCCCATGTCTCCCAATGACACACTGCAGAATCACATGCTACTCTTGCATTAAAATTGCTGCAAGATCAGCTTGTTTGTACAGCTTAATTCTGATACTAGGGCATCTAGATCTTCATAAAACCTGTATTTTGTCTTGTTGAGGTTGAATATTGTGGAATCTGTAGATGCTGATCAGGATGGCTTGACTTCTATATGGAAGTCGCAGTGTCACGAACTGGTCATTCACACATTTGACATAACAAGTTTTCAAATGAGGTGATTCTTGATGGAAAAACCAACTCCAGCTTCTTAGATGGGAAGTCCAACTCCACTCATCGCTTTCACAGTCACTTGGGAAAAAGTGTAACCACCCTCCAATTTCAGTCAGCAGATCTTTGTTGACAAGACAAGTCTCACTCAGGGCTTCAGTGTCAATCTTGTGTCTTGCAAACTCTCTAGCAACTAAAGCTGTTTTTCTCTCTGGTTGGTAGGGTTGCCCAAAAGTGTGCACACATCTGAAGTACCAATGGTGAGATATATCATCTTGCATTTTTCTGTGTTTATTCAAGCACTGATGGGATCCCCACAAGTTGTCATAACTAACCAGGATGGAATGAAACAAGCAATGCTTAGTGTACTTAGTGTCAAGCCCCTACTTCATATTACAGAGGTAAACAATGCATTTATAAAGTGGGCTGCTCAATCACCCAGGCAAATACCTGGTTTCATTACTGCTTTGGACAATGAAAATAACGGCCATTAGATCTGAGTCATCTATGTGCATATTCATTAGTATAGTTCCCATTGTATCTACACTTGCTGCTTCATCACTCGCCCATTGCTACTTTTTTTTTTCAAGAGTGATGATGATGGTGTGGAGTCTAAGACATGAAATGTGATTAAGGGAGAGTTGCACAGCACATCTCACTCACTCTTCCCAATTTCCATCTAAGACTAGTGGCAAGATGGAATCAAGACAAAGTGAGGATGAAACTAGGCATAGTGGGTATTCAGGACTTCATCTGTGTCTTGTCATGATTTTCAAGTTCCATGACATTTGCAGAGACTGCCATAATGGCTCTTGGGCGTTGCAATGGTCTCATCCATTCAATCTGCCAGAGTCTCTCTTCACTTGCTGGTACAGTCATTGCCTGTCTCACCATGGGTTTACGACCTATTAGCTACCCTCATCTGATTCAGCCAGTTTGTTGAAGCCTTTGATTGAAGTGTGGCCATTGCCTCATGCAAAAAGCTACAGGAAGCCACGGATGGGTACTGAGTGCCAGGTGGGGACCAAAAGTGGGTAAAGTGCCCAGAAATGATGCAACACGTTCTCCTGCCAAAACTGCTATTCTTCCGGAATACCCTGTACAGCTCTGTAGAATACGATCAAGCTTATTGACAACCATCTTTAAAAAATGATGTTGTATAGTAGTCATGCCAATCATTTAATAACTTTTCTATGAATAGTATTGTTACATTTGGGGTAAGGCAACACTGACATGCAATTCGATTTACTAGCTGCTTCCATTTTTCCATTAGACAATTTCTACACAAGCCTCTCATAGATGAAAACATAGTCAATAAAAATAATGCATTTACCATCAGAAGCTTAGATTAGTGGGTTTTTTTAATTTTTTTCAATCAATTAGTCCTAACCTTAATGCAGATTAACAAAAAAAAATGTAGCAAAGGTTACTACATACAGTATTTCTGGTATGAATTTGCATATAGTTTTAAAAACAAAAATAAAAACTAATAGAAACTTAATATAGGATAAGAATAAGAAAGAAAAAAAAATCAGAAAGCTGAAAGAGTAGAAAGAAAAAAAGTAAAAGAAAAATAGAAATAAAAAAGATACATTTCCAATCTTTTCCAATTTATTTTTTCCTCTAAAGTTACATCATTACTCTCTATAATTTACCCTATTTAATAATCATCTTTTATAGTTTATATAGAAAGTCCATAAAGTGCTTTCTGTCAACACTAAATATTGCTTATCAAAGAAATCAATTTAACCAACTCAGCAAGTTCTAACATTTTCACCAGTTTTTCCTTTGTTGTAAATATTGCCAGATCATTCCATCTTTATGCAAAGAATAACTTTATTATGGTTATCAGATACAAGGCAAAGTTCCATGACTTTTTCCAATTTTTTTGTCCATCAGTCCCAAGAGGAAGAATTCTGGTCTCAATTATATATTAATCTTTAAAATGTTCTGAATCAATGCATATATTTGAATCCAATATTTTCTAGCCTTTTTGCATGTCTACAAAGCATGATAAAATGACCCCTCTTGTCTACATGTCCAACATAAATTTGAAGTGTCTTTACACATTCTAGATAATTTATTTGATGCCATATACCAATCACAATCTTTTTTAAAAAGATTGTAACATAGTATGAGTTTGAATTCTTTCAACACCATATTTTTCCATTGTTAAATCTATATATGATAATTAAAATTTGTAGTCCATTTCATTGTACATTCTTTCATTAGTTCTTCTGTTTAAAAATTCAGTAAAAGTTTATACATTTTAGCAATAACATGTTCACCACTTATACAATTCTATTTCAAAATCAGTCCTATAGTGTTTAATGCCACAAACTCTGTTATCAACTTTAAATCTTTAACTTTAAACAAGAAAACCACTGACAAAATTTATCCCATTGCCATCAGTTGTTTTGATTTTATTTTGTATTCCCCTTGACTAAGATCTCTTGTTAGGTTAGGCATTTGCGTTTCCCTATGATTTCTTGTTTATAAAATGCTTCTTGTGCCGAGAGCCATAAAGATGCTTTTAGACACAACTGGATTTACACCTATTCCACGTTCTCAGTACAGAATATGTATTTCCCCCGTCTTTGGCTTTC
This sequence comes from Bungarus multicinctus, assembly GCA_023653725.1. NCBI lineage: Eukaryota > Metazoa > Chordata > Lepidosauria > Squamata > Elapidae > Bungarus > Bungarus multicinctus. The sequence continues at coordinate 12,659,213 of CM042846.1, forward strand.
AAAATGAGTTAGCTGGTGTTTCAGTATGGAACAGCTCTCCCTTTCTGTATAACAAGTCATGCTTTCCAAAGAATGATTAAGGGCTTAAAGTGAATATAGGGGAAAGAAATGCAAAAGTTGCCCTTAGTCTTACATCTTTTGTTTCTCTCCTCAGTGTTGCATTCAGTAGCAAATTCAGGCAAGTATATTCACCTTACTATAAATTTTACTCAGATATTATGACTCACCACAGCAAGTTGGGAGCAGAAGTTCAGGGAAGGTGTAAACAGAAAACAGTTCAGCATGCAAAGCCATGTTATGCCCTATTCACTTTCAATTTCCATGCCTTTCCAGAATGTGTACAAAGACTTCAGTCATATGCAGATGCCCTTCTAAGTGGGAGGAAAAGGCTAGTGTCAAACTCCTTGGCAGTTTCCTAAAACCAAAAGTGATTATTTTCTATGTATAATTCTCAGAGTTCTCTTTAGTAAGTGAATGTGAATGGGGCAATCTATAAACATTCCAGAAATTGAACTATATTTTATATAGAAATTTTAGGATTAGAAATTTTTTGATTTTCTAACAACCTTCCTGTGATACTGCAAGGAGCAACTGATAACTGAGTAGTTGGGTGTTTACCGAATGGCCTTCTGAACTTTATTAGTCTGGGAACCAATTATTGCATCAGGAATTTGGCATAGCCTCCCTCCAAATCTTAAGAGAATTTAAGCCTCTCTTGTTTAGTACATTTGATTTACTACATGATTCTAGGTGGCAACACTGATGTTTGCATCAGTGTTATAATTTAGTAGATGTGGTTGGAGTAACCTCAGGATTCTCTTTATGAGGTCTGTAAGTATTATTTGAAAAGTGAGATCAGATGGAGGTCTTGTGCAACTGCTGCTGTAAAATACTTAAGGGCCACATGCTTTCATGTCACATTCCTGTTTTGTACTGTGAAAGACTTGCTAGTCCACTAATACTCCTCAGCATTTGTTTACAAACAAAACTTGATTGTGGTGTGAAGAGAGAGATGGGAGTCATATGCTTGCCTTCTTCTTGAATGCTATTCCAGGGACATGAGCAATGAGGACAATTGGTACATCCAGGTTTGCATCATAATGCTATATCACCAAGAATGAATAGCTATACGGCTGTCAAAACATTAAAGATAAAGTATGTTGATTACTTCTTTGTTTTTTATGCTTTCTCAGAAGTTTTTTAATTTTTGGAAGGGATTAGATAATTTGGGAAAGATGAAATATCATACTAATCTACCAAAAATTGGTCCCTTTAGGAACATAAACTGCGTGTTGTGTATTTGACTGCTCATAAAGCTATCTTATGTATATTAAACTTAAATGTGTGTGTGCGTGTTTTAAAAGGGTATTATCAGATACATAATTCCCCTAAATGTATTTATCTGGTAAAGATTCAATTACAGTTTACAGAGGTAACAAAAAATATATCAATACAGCTAAAATATCGTTTGATAGAATAAATTCAGAAACTGTTGGTTTGCAGGAAGAAGGATATGGTGATTTCTTTCAGCTCCTTTATGCAACCCTTTCAAAGCAGACCAGGAAAGCAAGGGGCTAGAAAGCAGGAGTTCCTTCCAAATAACATTTGCCTTATTCTCCTGGACAAGCCTTGTAGCTAATCACTACATAAATAGATCTTTCACATTATATATATAGATTGCTCTACCAAATTCTGCAAAAGTGAACAAAGGAAACAAAAAACTCAGTATTTATGAGTAGCTGTTAAATAGTTGGACTAGGATTAGGGAGGCCCAGGTTCTAAACTACCTCAGCCATGGAAGTTTATTAGGTAGTCACTATCTGTTAGCTCAACCTATCTCATGGAAGAAATAGGAGAGACTACCATGTCCACCATTTTGAGTTATTAAATGAAAAGCAAATTATAAATATAAAAAAAATAGTAAATAAATATTTCTAGGACACAGATGCATGTTATTCTTTCAAATGTAGCTTAACTGCTTAACCTCAATATTGTATAGGATTTGTTAAGATATCACATAAGACAGTCCATTCACATAGGTTTTAAAGATCATAGGGAAGATATATGGGAGGAATAAAGAAAGTGCTTCAAATATTTATTGAAGGATTTCCTTTTCCTGAAGGAATTTTAGAAAGAATTTTTTTTTTCCTGAAGGAATTTTATTCCATTTATTTTTTAAGTTTTCCTGATTTTTTTAGAGTGAATACAGATGTGGGATTAGAGGTAAAGTCAAATTCCTGATAGAATGCAGGTCATGATTTCATTCTGGTGTATCTTTCTGCAGCAAATCAGTACAATAATACACTCTCTGAAGCAGCACAAATACAGGTAGTCCTCAATTTACAAACAGTTATTTAATGACTGTTCAAAGTTACAACGGCACTGAAAAAAGTGACATGACCACTTTTCAAAGTTACGACCTTTGCAGCATCCCCTTAGTAATGGATCAATATTCAAATGTTCAGAACTGGTGAATTAATTGTGAGGTTGCAGTGTCCCAAGCTCATGTGAACCCATTTTGTGACCTTCTGATAAGCAAGTCAATGGGGAAGCCAGATTCATTTAACAATCAGGTACTAACTTATCAACTGCAATGATTCACTTAACAACAGTAGCAAAAAGGTCATAAAGTGGGGCAAAATTAAATGTCTCACTTAACAACAGAAATTGTGTTCAATGTGGTCGTAAGTTGAGGACTACCGTATCTATAGAAAAGCTACAGTGGGGAAAAAAGCAGTTTTTCTGCCCTTGAAATGAAGCCCTGAGACTTACAGCTTTCCTTAGTAATGATCTGATGTTGATAAGACTAGTGAATGCTTAATCTTTACTATGCTGATTTGTGGAAAATAACTAGGTATAGGCTGATTTAGTGTGTGTAGGAATGTATGATATGGGGCTGCTGGCTAGCATCCTAACTGATAATGGGATTAAAGCATTGTGGCTGGATTATCAAAGCATACTGAGAGATGGAGTCATTACTGGGTGTTGTATGTAGTCTCATACAGGAGTCCCCAACTCCCGGTCCATGGACTGGCACTGGGTCGCAGCATGCCAAAAATGAGCTGCGTAAACAGCAAAATCCCATCCACGGGATGCAGGCAACCATGTAAAACCAGCCCCCTCCCGGTCCATGGCAAATCTCTCTCCATGGAACTGGTCCCTAGTACCCAAAAAGTTGGGGGCTGCTGGTCTAATATGATAGTCTTTTGCCTATTAGGAGTCACATAGCACTTGCAACTGTTTTAAAAGAAGATAAGTCTTTTGTAGAATGAAGTGTTTAGACAAGTCTTCATCTGGTAAGTTCATCTACTTCCAGATAGTCTTTATGATGATAGTTTAATGCTAGTTTGTATATTTTGCCAGGAGTAAATAGGGCCCACTTATAAAATCTCCACAAAGGATATTCCAAATAGAATGCACATGTTGTTGTTGCTATAATCTAATTTCAAAAAAAATAGGAATTGGGGGAGGGAAAAGAATGACCATTGGGAGCATCTTGAACTAAGTGCAAGTGTTTTTTTTTTTCCCCTTCCCCCTTGAAGAAGTAAAAAGTAGAAAAGAAAGAAGTGACACAATTACATTTCATTACAGCATGATAGAGCTCACTGTATGGTTTTATCTGTTCTTCTAACTTTGCTTTCTAACTGGAGAGGAATAGAGAGAGGTTTCAATTTCAGAATAAATGGGCCATCTGGGTATGAAATCACCTTTTTTAGCAAGGGGCCAGCAAGAACAGCCAAATAATTAGTACCAGCCATCTACTTATTGGTGATACGACAAAAGTCTTTATGAGGTACACATTTATTGTGAAGTCTGAATGCAACCATTGACTTTATGAACACAAAAAAGTATTCTTTATCAAGTTACGCAGTGGTTCTTTTACCATCTGCAACTGTGATGAACAGTTGCTCTCCTGAACCTTAGTTATTTTTTCCCGCTAGAGATCAGAGTTTCCTTGCTCAAAGGCTTCTGTGCAAAGTTCTGCTTTTAGGCAAAAAAAAAAAATCTAACCAAATCCATTAGCTCACCTTGGGGTTTCACTTAGTGTGCATTTAAAACCCAAATGTAGTTGACTGGTTGGCTTAACATATGAGTAAGTCCAGCTATTATTGTTCAAGCAAACATGTTTTTGGAAGGTACCCTTGAATCAGTTGAATGTGTGAAACTAGGTCCCTGAAAGATTTATTTGCTTTCATGTTAGTCCAGATGTGCCCCTATCTGAAAGCATTTTGAAATTTTCTGTATACAGGTATCCTCGACTTACGACCATAATTGAGCCCTACATTTATGTTGCTAAGCGAAATGAAGTGAGTTTTGCCCCATTTTACAACTTTTCCTGCCACGGTTGTTAAGCAAACATTGCAGCTGTTAAATTAGCACCAGTTAGTAACTAATGTTGTTAAGTGAATCTGGCTTCCCATTGACTTTTGCTTGTCGAAGGCCACCAAAAGTGATCACATGATCCTGGACATTGCAACCGTCATAACTATGAACCAGTTGCCAAGCCTCTGAATTGACCATGGGGATTGTTGCAACAATCGTGTGGAAAAAATATCATAAGTCACTTTTTCCAGTGTTGTTGTAAACATTGAACGTTCACTAAATGACTCTTGTAAGCTGAGGACTACCTGTATTTCTATTAGACTCCCCACCAGTTTGCATACAGAAAAAATAGATCTACAGAGCACGCATAGCCATCACTCTTCATACTGCTCTGACTCATCTAGAAACAGCCAGGGGGTGGGGCTATGTGAGGGATACTTTTTGTGGATTTTTAGTTCTGCGTTTAATACAATTTTCACATAGACTAATATCTAAACTTCTGGACCTTGGGCTTTTTCTAATTCAATCTGCTTTTGGATTATGGATTTCCTGTATCTGGCTGCTCTCAGAGGATCAGATTAGGTAATCATATCTCTTCAGCCCTTATTCTTAACACTGGGTATACTGCAGGGTTGCGTGTTGAGTCCCTTACTCTATACTTTTATGTGCAGGACTGCATTCCCACTCATGCTAATAATACTAGTGCTAAATTTGCAGAGCAGATGATCAACAGTGGTGGGATTTATCTCCGGGGGGATGAGTTGCTTACCGAGATGAGATGGACCGGTTGCTTTCGTGGTATGGAGACAATACTTGGTCCTCAACCCAATAGGACCAAGGAGCTTATATTGGAATTATAGAAGGAACAGATCAGACATCCACGCCCTTGCGTATCAATGGAACCGAGTGGAGCAAATGGCCAGGTTTAAGTTTCTGGGTGTTACCCTAAAAGAGGACCTGTCCTGAGGTGCCCATATTGTAGCCCCTGGTCAAAAGGGCCCAGCGAGATATAGATTACCGAGACTTCTTGGAAAACAACACTAAATGAAAAAACTGCTGGGATCTTCTAGTGCTGACACCATAGAGGTATCTTACTTATGCACCTCTGTATGGTTTGCCAATTGATATGTGGCAGATAGAAGGCTATGTCATGCCCGAAGATCATGGTCTGCCCTCTCCCCTCTTTGGAAGAAGCTTTATAGTCTGCTGCCTTAAGAAAGTTGTAAAACATTTTCAAAGAATCAATCTCATCCTGGAACCCTTTTTTTGACACTATTACATTACAGAATAATAAAAACCAAGGACCCACTAGGCCGACAAAAACAGCTTCTATCCCAGTGGCACGTAGCTCTTTGAATTCTGCTGTGTGTGTTGGTGATGGGGATGTCGGGTGATTTCCGGTCAATGTGCGAAGTGCCGGACAAAGGAGTGTGTGTTGGTGTTTTTTTGGCACACTGGCATGGTCATGAGTACGCGAGGGCTGGTGTTGATTTCGGTGTACGAGGAGGTGCAAGTGGCAATAAGGGTCAAAACTAAGGGACAGCTAGCCATGGGTATAATTCTTTTAAGAGAGATTGGGGTGATTAGGGAGACGGGACTATCGATTGGGTAAAAAGGATAGCTTGTGAGAGAGTTGGGCGGAGCTCAGCGCACATGGTCGGGAAATAATGAAATGATCTTGGCCGTATGTATTACAAGTGTAGCAGGTTGAGTTTGTGCCCTCTGAGGGAATCAACACCATCAGCAAGTTTAATGAGTGGAAATGTCTCCAAGGTTCGGTTGTAGCAGTCATTATGAATGGCTATGGTGATTCTCCTAAAGGAACCGAAAAATAAAAAAGATACGTTCTGCCAGCTAAGAGCAACAATCAAACATCCGAGAGAACGACTCAGGAACTTTTTTGCCGGTTTCTTCCCAAGCCACACCACTGTACGCATGGATTACTAATCTAGTAGAGACAGAGAGAGAAGGAGGAGATTCATAATTGTGTGAAAAGAATCTCGGATCTGCGTAGAACAGGGTCTCCAACCGTGGCAACTTTAAGACTTGTGGAACTCGTGGGAGTGAAGTCCACAAGTTCGTTAGTTTGCCGAGATTGGCCAGCGACCCTGTCTTAGAATATAATGGAATGTAAGGGTACCTTCAGCAAGTCAAAATTTAATGTTATTACTAATTTTGGTATCTGGGATTTTCGTGCTGATGAGTATTTCAAAAAAGGAGAAGCATAGTACAGTAATTGAAAAAGGTATGTACCGTTTTGATTTTTTTTCAGATTGTTAAAAACATATTTCAATATAAAGCAATTTGTCCTTCATTTCAACCAATATTTGATGGATATAAAGGAGATGTAATATAACAAAATAATGTACTGTTTTATCTGTGTAATCCTAGTAATAATTAAATATATAATACAGAATTATCATGTGGAAATACAGGTAAGTGTTGCCTCTACGTTTATCACAACCTTAAATATTGTAATATATGTAGTAATCATAGATGCGACCCGCAGACAGGAGCAAAGGTTGTTAAGGGAGAAACTGTGGGGGGAACTGTGTCTGTGTTTAAATCTTCAGAAACTAGTGGGATGTGCCCTTTGTTTGTTGAAGTGGGTGGTATCACATGCCCACAGACAATTGAAAGAGTCTCCTCCCACTGCCTAAGAGTATGGACGGGATTTTAAAACATTGCTAAACATTAAGGACACAACATCCCAACTGTTGGACGATCATGACAAGTGGAAAGGATTTCAAACAACTAGTCGCAACGGTTGTCTCAGCGCCAGATCGAGGTTTCTCAGCAGGTTCAGCCGGAGTGCGAACTAGGATGCTGAAAGAATATCTCACAATTCGAATGTCATCATTTGAGGACATGGAGCTTTTGCCACAATGGATCACACAGTGTGCATGAGCCCGTGTTGTAACTGTAAACAAGAACCTGCACAAATAGGATCTACTCGAAAGGTACCCTCAGGTGGAAACTTGTGCAACAGAAACCACATAAGGCGCCAGGCTGAAGTTACACTCACAAATACAGGCAAAAGACCAGGAACTTCTAGAAGCCCAAGTGTATAGAATGAAGAGACAAACATGGAAGTATTAGCCACACAGTACCAGAAAGAATGTCTTGAAAGCCATTTTCATCAGAAGAACCCAATACCAATTATAAAACGTAGGTGAATGTTGAAATTTGTGCAGTTCAAAAATTGCTTTGCTGCATCCAAGCCTGAGCAATGATGCAACAGTCATAAAATTACTAGAGAATCTTCAATAGCAGGGGGGTGTTTGAACTGGATAATATGGACCAGTCTGGAGCAGGTTTGAGCTAATGCAAAGTGCGAGCCTGCCATGGACCAAGCAAACTCTCAAACATTCTAGTAAATCCACAAGGACTAGCGGCCAGAGGGGGGAAATGGCAGGGTCTGAATAGGGACCAAGGTCAGATATAAATCACCCATCAAGGTATGAAAAAGGCACTGTTGCAAGAAGTAACCATCCAAATGTTGCACAGAGGTTGAGAATACATTCTCCATGTGTGTATTTGTCAGCACTAGTCTTTTTTGAGATTCTCATAAGAAAAATATATTTTGAAGTTGTTTCTGACAAAAGGGACAATTATGGGGAAGTAAAGCCTAAGGTGTTTTCATTCTTTGCCTTGTTTGTTGTAGCTTACTTTATCCACGCCGAAATGATAAACTGGCACATGTCTTCATTTTTAAATTGTAATGACAGGTTGCTAAGTCAAATTTTCAGTGGTGTGTTTTTTTGTTTTTATTCCGTTGCATCACCTGTCTCTTTCTAAACGTTACGAATAAAAGATAAAGATATGATAGGTCATGCTTACATTTTAAATCGAACATTTACAAGGGTGTATTTACTATTCATCCGAATTGTGTTGCCCTAAGTGGTCCTGATGGAATCCCTAGAAAATATGCAAATTTCCTATGAAGGTAAAGCATGAATACAGTCTGTGGATACGTAAACTAGGAAAGGTTACAAAGTTCAAGAAAAAGAGCGCGTTCCAAGGAGAAGGGTGGGAGCAGTTCTTACACATTCCTCCAGTCATGAGATGGAACTAGCTCAGACGGGAGACTAATTGCATAACGACCAGTCATCGAAGAAGACTTTAGTATACAATGCTAGGCAGAACCAAAAAAAAATTCCTTCAGTGGCTTTGTGTGCAGGATCCAGTGAGCGTTAAGAATGCATGTTGTTGAGAGTAATTACAACAAAGATATTCCCAGTCCAATAAGAACTGATGAGGATCACAGGTAGCTTAGATTTTTCGTATTGCCATTGTGCGTGTGCCAGAACAGTGGGCTGGCTATTGACAAATGGAATTTCATTGACAGGTGACGGAGCGGCATTTGCTCTTTATGAGTTTGTCACTGGTTGTTCCATAGTGTCAAAATGGTCACTTTAGTAGTGGCAAAACATAATAGAGTGAAGCAGCTGGATGAATGGGCTCGCTAAAGGGATAGCTCTCACCCAAATTCTACTGCAGCGTATCTGGGCGAACCGTGATCCTTTAATTGCAAGGGCGCCCTCGATCTGTGTGCGCCTCTTTACGTAAAGAAGATTTTGGATGACGCATTAGGATACAAAACACTAGTGAACGAATTGTCCATCCCTCCATCCCATATATTCTCCCCAGGGCTTCTTATTTGAGGGTGGATAAAAATTAGAAGTTTCATACCTTGGGGGAGGGTTTAAGGGGGGATACCATGGTCTGTTAGGATCGTCTGTGACCTTGATAGGTCAAGAATAAAAGCCAAGCTTCATTCAGATTGATATGATTTGGAACGGGGGAAGAACAGTTAGAGGAGTAAAGGAAAAAAATGTGCGAGGTGAATTTGACCACTGAGTGCAGACCATAATAAGAAGGGAGAGATGTATGGACGAGCTTTGAAAGGCGTCTTTTTTCATCCCTGGCCTTGGGTGCGCATGTTCAGACTCACAAGGTGGGAGGCATGGTTGCGTAAACTGCACGCTGCCCGTGAGCAGAAGTGAAAGTCACGTTCCCTTTCGGTCTCGGGCTCTGCGTGTATTAGCGCGGTAGTTCACTCTATTCAGACTCTGCAAAAAAGGAGTGGATGGTAATCGCGTTATGTTGCTAAGGGTGCGTATTCTTGTACAGATAGAGATTCCTGTTGCGGCATTCTAGACTGATGCACACCGTGTTGCGGTTAATCACTGGTCATTCTTCAGGAGGTTGAGGGTTTCAAAGACGCCACACCTGTAAATAGTCAACTTTCTCCACCCTCGTTGGGTTTTTACGTGTCTATTTTGTCACATTATTGTCCCTCCTTGTGATTGGCTTGGATAGGTACATGCTCTAATAAGGGAGGAGAGAGAAAGGTCGTGCTGTCCTTAAATACAATGTGCAACTGTCAATGGGGAATCTTTGGGATATACGGTTGGGGATTGGAGGCTCGCTTTTACACCATTGCGCTCAACGTAAGGGGGGAGGGGCAAATATGGGTTGCTAATGGCAATCCGGCTTGACGTTACACTTAAAGACATGGGTGTAGAGTTCCCCCACATGCCCCCCCGTTTGGGTGAGCTCTTTTATGCTCTTCACAAAGGTTTCGCATCTGGGAATCTAATGCAGGTTGCTAATAGGAAATCCGCTTTTACATCAAAAAACCCCGACCAATTTTCTTTTCAAACAAAGGCCATATATTACGGCGTTTCAATGGATATATGGGAGTTACGGCGAGGATGAGAAGAAACACGGAAGGAAGGGCAAAAAACCACAGCACCCTTAGTCGGCTGAGCGGAAAACCCAAAGAGTGGATAATGTAACGGAGGGGCCAGCTAGAGTAAAATGACAATGGTAAATGATTGTTAGGATTTAATGTGACAGAGAACAGGGCCTCGTGGTGCGGGCTTACTGTTTTTTCTTACACTGTTTTTTGGCATACATCTTATCATATTGATCTAGGTAGCTTTCCTGAATCTCCTATGCCGGGGACCTGGTCTCTTGACCATCGTTATTTTGGCTATCATGACGACTCCCGTTGGCTCACAGAGTTCCCCCCATTTTTGGTTAAATTTCCCTATTCATCAACTGGTTTTATGATAAGTGAGCCGGAAGCTTAGCTATGTGTAACACAGGATTGAGTAAGCCCACAATGTTGCCTTGTTTGGCATAAAACCCCAATGAAAATCAAGAAGAAGTAAACTAATCATGCACGGGTTTAACCCTTTGAGGAGCGCCCTTGCTTTAGAGCTGTTATCCTCAAATA